>JANSVA010000005.1:3794431-3805900 GCA_025504915.1 Erythroxylum reticulatum
ATAATAATAAATTTATAATTTAAAGATTAATTAAATTTATATCAAATTTTACTTTTAATTTTATTTTTTTATTTAAAATTTATACTTGGGATAATAGTAATATTTAATTCAATATAAATTCTGTTGTGAAATTATTGAATAAATGAAAAATTAATCAATTAATTGTATATAATCATGTGACAAAATTTACAAAACACTAAAACCCAAAACCCCTCACTAAGCCCCTGTCACAAAAGCTTTGTACCTCCACGGTCCACACCACTAAAGCAGAAGGCCTCAAGAAAGATGGGAACTTTATCCGTGGCTTCTTCGTCTCTGTTGAGAGTGAGCGCTGCTTGGGACACCCAACAGAGACTTCCTTATAACCGCAACGCTCCTCGTGATCCCAATCCTAAGCCTAAAAACTTTGATTTTTTCCCGACCACAACGGTTGGAACCCCTCCCAGTGTTACTCTATCAACTCAGACTGTTTCCGAACTTCTCAAGCGCAACACTAATGGTCAGGGTAATGATCGCTTGAGCTCTCTTGATTGTTTCCTGAAATGTAGGGTGAAGAAAGAAGGAATTTTGTGTGTGTTTTGGTTGATGGAGTGGTTGAATTTCGACAAATAATTCGTCTTTTTTTCTTTTTGATGAGCTTGTGTTTCAACTTTCACTGGTTTTTGTGTTGGGTTTATTGGGTTTATGTGGATTTTTCGTTTTTGATTCTTTTTAGGCTATAGTTGGCAATTGAATGATGCACCAGTTCCTATTTGCGTGAATTCTCTAACTGTTATCGATCTTAATTGAAGAAGGAGAGGAGTTTATGATTATACAATAAATAGAGTTGTTTTGATTGAGTCATTTTGTCACCTAAAGAGAGGATTTTATGATTATACAATGCATAGAGTTGTTTTGATCGAGTCATTTTGTCACCTAAAACTTAGATGGCTACTGTTTTAACTGGAATTTTTATGTTGCGTTATAGTACAAAATGACGATTTATATATGGGATATGAGAGATGGCTTCCTAGTCCTCCAAAAGTGGAAAAACCTCGATCAGTTTTCAATGCAGCCACATTAGCATATATTGGTGACAGCATATATGAGGTGAGCACTTACTGCTTATTGTTTCCGACAAGAATCAACAACTACATTGCACACTTCCACTGCAGTGAATCTTTCGAAAACTATGTCAGTCGAGGAACTATGTGGCCAAAATTTTCTTTCATATGTGATTCTAACGATTCTCTTGCAATGCAGCTATATGCTCGCAGGCACTTCTTGTCTCCTCCTTTGAAGATTGATGATTACAATGATCGTGTTACAGCAGTAGTACGGTGTGAAGCACAAGTATGAAATTTACGAAATCCATGTTTGCTGCCTTTTTCATTGTCTTCCTTGCCTTTAGTTCATGAAAATATTTTGTTAATTTTATAGCACATCTTTGGATATTTATGCATGAAAGCATCTGGTTTCGTTTCCTTTCTTTGACCAGGATGCGCTGCTTCAGAAACTTGTCAGTGAGAATTTCCTAACGGCAGAAGAAAGGTACATAGAAGAATCTATGTTCATTGTATTTGGTCGATATATTCAGGTTTTAATGATTGAGCATTGATTCGAGTCATTAATAGAAAATTGGAAAGAACATGGCGAGTTTTCTCTCCTTGAGGCAGTCTTTAAAAACAAATCAGACATCCTTCTTTTCATCACGAAATTGTTACAAAATTAACAATTTGGTACTTTAATGTAAAGATCAAGGATCTTCCAAAAATTGATCTTAGTCATCTGATGTGACCATATTTTGGACTAATAAAAGTTTTAGTCCTGTGATTTTAAAATGTCTTGTTGCTAGTTCTATGTTGCTACTTGCATATCACTATTTTTAATTTTTTAGTGTATGCTTGTCTTTTTGTGTGGGAATGCACCCTTTGAAGAGTAGTGGCTATTAAAATTATTAACGCATCGTTGGATTAGGGAATATATAGGCAACCGTAACTGAGTTACTGGATCATCCTTATTTTAAGTAATTTATTAGCCTTGTTTTATAAGTAACAAGGAAAGTGAAAATCTCAACTTAAAAGATCTTAGATGTGAATACTTATTCACATCATCAAATTTGGTTAGCACTTCAAATACAATAGGCTCTTAGTCTTCATTTTTTATCCAAAGGCACCACTTGATATGGCGGTAAAAGTCTTTTGTCTTGCCAGGCAAAGAAAGCATTTGAATAATAACATGGTTTCAGATTTCTAAGCGAATGATCTTATTTGACATGAAATGGGCCTGATAATATGACTTATTGGAGAAGCATTTCCAATTGTTCAAAATGTTCAGAGATCATAATAATCATGGTATAATCAGGGTCATCATGATCACTGGTTATCAAGTAGATTTTTTGAATACAGCACATAAGCAACATCAGATATTGTCTGAGTAGCTATACATTATGAAAAATTATTAGTTTACTTGCTTGACATTATTTAAGTTCCATCAAAATATCCATTTGCAAGCTAAACTTGAAACTTGTGACTTCTTAATTTATCACGTGTTCATCCTTATGAATGGTTAATTTGTTCTCCATCAATTCATTAGGTCTTATGCTGTGAATTTCTTTTCCATTCACTAGGATAATCAGTGTAATTGTTTACCTTTTTGTGTCTTTGATACCTTTCAATACAGGGATGTTCTTCGGTGGGGAAGGAATGTTGGTTCAGCTAAATCACGTACAAAGAAGCGTGCTGGAGTTGCTGTTTATAACAGAGCTTCTTCTCTGGAAACACTAGTGAGTGCCCTTTTACCTTTTTGCTTACTGGCGTCATGTTATTCCACTTCAAGCATTTTGTTAAATCATATATACATACATATACGTGTGTGTATGTGTGTGTATATGATTATGTATATGCTCGAAATAAAGTTTCCAAAGAAGAAAGACCACATATTCACCAGTCCTTGTCTACCTATTTAGTAATTTCATTTTATATTCTTATTTTCAAAATTGTTCACATCATAGTATCTTGTGCTAACAGTAGGTTGTAAATGCCATAACCTTGGAAGAAGATATCCTAGTCTTTCCTTGCAAATTGCCTGAAGTTTTTAGAGATGTTGCCTAACTGTTTGCTTAGCTGATGAAGAATATATCTGACCATCTACATTCATGATTGAATTGTTATTCAATTACCTACACAGTATAAAAAGAAGTTACTATTCATGATTCAAAAATAGAAGGTGACTTCTCATTCTTTTGTAGATTGGTTATCTCTACCTAACCAATAAAGATCGATTAGAAGAGATGATGATACAGATGGGATTCTCAACTGGCATTTCTGAGCAGATGATCTTGGATGAGGCAAATGGTAAGTCGTTAATACCTAGTCTGCATCATTTACATTCTTAAAATTAGAATCCATTTAAGTACCTAACTTTTACTAGCTTTTTACAAGTGTCCTTCATATTTTGTGATATCTTTAGCTTAGCTTTGGTTTTTAAGAGGCTGGCAGTTTCTGTGGTAGAAGAGCACTTGGTCATCTATTTTCTTGGTGCAGAACTTCTTTCCTTGGTGATAATGCAATTGAAGGCCAGCTATAGCAAACCTGTCCAGTGGACCTAGCGAACTATTTTTGGGCTATGAAAATAGGCCTCGAACTGGCAATATGTTGATTAAATGATTGAACACAAAGACTTCGGTGCATAGGATTACCAGGCCATTTAGATGACAGAAGAAAGAACATCTTTTTCTGCATTTCACTCAGTGTAGTACTTACCTAGTTTATTGTGTTTCATTTGAGCTTACGAATTATATCTTTGCAGCTAAGGGTTGAGTTCAACTGGTATAGTCTGTCATTTTGAGACCAAAACCGTCAACAAAAGAAAGCACGTCGTGAGAGTAGACATGGTGATCACTTTTGTAAATTCATGTGTACCGGGCAACTTGGTGTAGATTGAAAACTTTAGCGTTTTGGGCTGTACGGAAATCTCGTGTAAGATGCGAAACTTCTGCTTGGTCTCATGTGCTTTACATACAGAGACTTGTAAGAAGATGATTACTTTACTGAATGAATATAAGAATTTATTGATAACTTATAACTTCTGTATCCTTAAATAAAGTGCACTCCCACAAAGGTAGAACATATTTGTGTATAGGAATCTAGAGTATGTATTGAAATGTTGTGGTTTCATATGCATTTACAGTTACACTGATTACAATTAAACATTTTGCCTGTGTACAGCAACAGATCCATAAATGAATCTGAACTATATGTCTGTTGCCAAAATATTCTTGTGACAAATACTCTTTGACATAAATTTTTCACAGTTAGACGTTCATTTTGGATGACCTTTTGAGGATTGACGACCAAAAACTTCTGGCTGCCAACAGTTTCTGATAAGAACTGTTGTCTCACATGTCTAACATTACCAGCCACAGGCATTCTTAATCAATTGTGTGACTCATAAAACGGATAGACAATGCAAATGGATTAAATAGCTGAGCAAGAAACCACTCATGCCATCCGAAGAAGTTGAGACATTAAGACAGTTCTTGTGGATCAGGTAGGTCCAACCAAACCAGCAGTTTTGGATATGATTGTTCATTAAGTTCTTGCCTTATACTGAATATGTGGCAGTCTCAGAACTGGATATACAATGCATTCCTTTCACTTCATAATTTTTTTTTGTTTCTCAGTATTAGGTTGGCCTTTTCACTAGATGGCTTTACAACTTTTGAGGTCCTTCTGCAACTTTTCTACATGACCACCATATCACACACAATAGTACCCTAACAAATGTTTCAAAGTGAAAGGAAACATCAAAAGACCAAAGCTATTCTGTTTTGACAAGGCCTATGCCTCTATCCATCACCAATGGGGCAATACATGATAATATTGAAAGCTATGGTGTTCAAAAGGATAACTGCTTAAGAGTTATCCTCTGTTCACTCAAAGATAAGATGAAGTGTCATCCTTATCCTCCAATCAAACATATAATTCCCATAAATTTAAAGTCATAGAAAAAGAAAAGCAGATATAATTAACGTGTAGTTTCTTTCAGTAGTACATTATTATATCGTGAAATTGATCTTAGTTTGATCATCATGACGTGTGTGCTCCTATAATGGTTATCATCAAGAAGAGAACTTCTTGGAGGGGAAACGAGTATCATGCAAACGTGAGATTGGACCCCATTTGGTGATAGTGGTCCAAAACAGTTAAAGGGAATGGTTTGAGTCATCTTTGCTTCAAAAGAATACTTAAAATCTCTTCAACACGAAGCATATGGCCTAACCAAATTTATGACCTTTTGTTCCATATACTAAGAAGTAGTAGGAATCAAAAAGTGGGGTCTAGGTGGTTGAGCCAATGGTCCCTGTAGTAGTTGAAAATGACCATTTTTTTCTTCATTCCCACCATGTTGCATAACATGGTTTTGGCCTTATCACAACCAACATTAATAAGTGTAAAAACATACAAGGAATGTGGGATTGTTCTAGCTTGATACTAGAGTTATACATCAGATCATTAAGATTGAACCTGCCACTTAATTTTAAATTCAGAAATCACGGATTGAATTTGTAACTATAAAGTCAATATCTAACATTGATCTACTTAACTAAACCTTAGACATTCAGCATTAGGAAGCAAACAATTGAGTGCAACAATGTTGTAGTAAAAGTCAAATGATGAACATGGTACTTAATCTGTTAGTGACGATGATGACCATGACAAGATGAGGATCAATTTGGTTTTTTGCAAATCCCTAGCACAAGTCACGTATATTCCTCATAGTCACATATATCTCTTGGAGGGGACATTTTTTGCATGGAGATACGTAGAAATGTCACTTCACTTTACATTATATTACATTTATTTTTTATATTTTATTACAAAAGATGCCTTTTTTGTTTTTGTTTGTAGGTTTATAGCTGTTTAAATCTTATTTTTCAAAAAAATATAATTTTTTATCTTAATAACTGTGTGTTATAAATAATTTAAAATAGACCAAACTGTTAAAAGAATAAAAAAAGTTGATGATTTAATTATTAATTTCTGAGTCTAAAATATATTAACGTTATAAATTCGTTTAAATAAATCAAAAACTCTGAATTAGTATTAGAATTAAAACTTTAATTATTGTGTTTTGGGTTTAAAAGAAGATTAGTGTTATAAATAATATACTCAACAAGTGAAGATAATTTTTTTATCAAACAAAAAAATAATAATCTTTTTTTGTGTAAACCATCCGATATCCAAACCTACAGGCCGACAAATCCGAATTCAAAGCTTAGTCACAATTAAGACTCTTCGCCCTTTTTTATCCAAACCCACAGGCCGACTAATCCAAATTCAAAGCTTAGTCACAATTAAGACTCTTTGCCCTTTCCTACAGTCGTGTTTAGTAAAACCTCACACACCCTTTTTTTTAATGAATAACCATGATCCAAGAACATTTAGGTATGCCATAGAGACACAAAGCAAGAACTTTGAGTTAGGGCTAGAAACAGAATCTTCTTTATCTATTACTTTATGGCCATCCAATTGCCGTCTTAAACTCTTAATCCATGATTTAGGTATCAATCAATCAACACCGTAATCATGGTTCTTATCATATTATTAACAAAAGCATGACCTCAAAAGGTCTTAAAAAGAAACGGACATTTGACCCATCAAAACTACATCATTATTATTATTATTATTTTATCAATTGATTGTACCAAATTAAAAGTAAATAATGATGACAAATTAAGTCTAATTTTATCAAATTTAACACATTAAATTCGAATTCAATTATCAGCATCAGCTTTAGAGGTCGGGTCAAGTTAGACCATAAATATAACTCAAACTTAGCTTAATTGGGGTCGGGTCGAGTTAGACCATAGATATGACTCAAACTTGACTTAATCTATTGTCATCCTGATCGTAAAAATCAAGATTTGATTCAAGTCTCAAATAATATATATATTTAATATTATATTAATCGGCATATGGGTTTTCACAGGTTTCCTCTCCAGATTGAGACCAAAAGTAGTGCAGCATCAGGTGGTGGGAACTGAAAGGAGCATAGGCAAAGACGTTGATGGCAGCTGTGATTGTGTGTGTGTGGCAAACTCATCCATTCAGTGGACATTAGGTTTCACGGGCTTACAAAGGTAACATCAAACTGCTGTTCTTATGGATCAAGCCTTTGTTGTCCATGGCCCTCACTGTTCTTTACTGATGTGTCATCCTCATCTTCCGTGCTTTTTGCTGACGCTGACGTGTAAAAATTTTCCTTACACGCATGTTTATTTTATTTTATATGTTTAAAATGCATTCATTATTTTTATCATATTCAGTCTGAAGTTCTGCAATAAAGTGAAGTCTGAGAAAGTCTGATAGTACATTATTATCTTAATTTTTATGCCTCATTATTTTTTAATTATAGTTAAAAATAAGACTGCGTGCTATTAAACCTCTTTAAATCTTACGCTTTAACAAAATTTCAACTTTTTGTATATGTAAAATTATAACATAGACAAAGCAGATGAGCCTTAAAGTCACATGTTTAAGTCATATAAACAACTTTTTTTGAAAATACAAAAGAAAGATTGTATATATTATGACCTTCTTTAGACCTCTACAAATCATTGACTTTTATAGATATATATATATATATATATAATGTAAATTAATAATTTATTTAATACACATTTGAAAAATACTAAAAAAATATAATTTTTATCAATTAAAAATAAAGTTGTATATTATTGAATTTTTCCAAATTTTATATTTTAAGGGAACTTTCCTTGAGTTGTCTTCTTTAATGTTGTACTTGAAAGCAGGAAGAAAGGAAAGGAAAGTTGTGATCTTGTAGCAGAATTCTTGGTTTGGAATCAGAAATACTTGATAATGAAGTTGGCAATTTTCAGTAAGTTGGAATCACAAAAAATAAAAAGGTAAGAGGCTAAGAGCATATGTAGTTGAAGAACAATTGGGGCTTTAGGACCCACTGAAAGAGAGATGCAATGACCACTGGACAGGGGTCCATTCCTAATAGAGAATCTATGAGATTGAATGAATGGAAAAGCAACCCAATTAAAAAAAAAAGTTGTTATTCTGATGTGACTTAAGAACCTGCAAGTGGGTTTGGCTACTTCTAAGTCTATTCTTGAGAGTTAGATTTATTTCTATTAATCAATTTTTATTCTGTTTTATTAAAATTTTATCTTATATTTATATAAAATTCACATAAATATGTATACAAAATTAAGTGGTATAAAATTAAAATGACTTAACAAGAACAAAGTGCTCTAACCCTTTTTTGGTATAACTCGACCAATTATAATTTTAAAAAATATAATTTTTATATTCACAATAGAGAAAATATTACTATTCAAATTATTTTAATAGATGTAATTAAAATAATATTATTTTAATTTAAAATTTATACAAATTTTGAAAATAAAATTAAATCGATATGTTATTTACCTTATCTATTATAAGAAGTGTAGATTAATCAAAATTATACAATAATAATAACAACTTAATGAAAATTTCGTTAATATGTGAGATTTCATAAAATCCAATAGTATGCAGTTTTCTCGCTAACTAATTAAAAGGTTGTTTTTTATAGATCTGAACAAGATAACAAAAAAGGAAGACAAGTTAATAAATAAATAAAACAAGTCGTTTCAAGTTATAAATAACACAAACTACTTATTTATCTTCCGATAAAAGTTTTCAAGTATTTTTAAATTTTTTAAATTGACAAAATTAAGTTAAAGATGAGTTTTATTAATTATTAAATAGGGACATTAGTTTGCATAATTGCAAAATTTGCATTTATTTGTGGAGTGAACTTTTTTTTTTTTAAGTGGTAAGTTTCTAAATGAGAAGGTTTTAACTTGAGTAGAGGCTAAGAACACTACCATACATGTGATTTGCATGATCTTTTATCTTTTTTTAGAAGTTATGAAAAAAAAAAGTTGAAACTACAAATATTTATAAATGATTCAAAAACTTAACCGGTTCGATCAATTCAATCGTAAAAAACTTGATCCGCTTAACTTTTAGGTTCGATTTTCAATTTTTCAATTCAATTTACTTTAATAATTCTCGTTTTTAAAAACTGTTCAATTTATTAATTAACCAATCAATTTTCATAAATTAAGAATTTCTTATAAACTAAAATAAATTAATTAATCTTCATTTAATAATTTCTTTTCTGATTAAAATTTAATTTTTTCATTTATTTCAATCATATTTTATATCATTTAATTTTATTCAATCTTTAATTGATTTTATAACGGTTTAATACCGCTTGAACACTTAAAGGATTCGTGTCAATTTTGTTAATATCCTTTTTTTTGTGAAAATTGCATTATATAGAGCTTATAGTGGTAGGATTAAAGTTCCTTTTTATAATCCACCGACACCCTCCTTAGGATGCTACATGCATAAATGTCCATTTTATTGTTAAGAAAAGCCTACCAAAACCCTTCACTCTTCAAAGTTCAAATGCCAAGTTTGACTTTTCTATTGAACATTTTTCAATTCAATCCATTAACTTTCATTAAAGTACTTTAATTGTTTAAAACTTTGATTTGTATCAACTAAACTACAATAACATATATCCTAAAGCAAGTTTTTTATACAATTTAAGATTTATTTGATTAAAAATAAAATTTAAAGAAGTGAAAATTAACAAAATAAATCAAAAATTTTCCGTTTTATATCATTTTTTAAAAAGTGAATTTTGAGATTCTCAAATATAAAGCTTCTTGTTTTGCGAGAGTTTAAGGAGGCTCGTAATATACAATTTGCTTAAATTGAACATATGATCTTTCGCTGTATTTGGTTGTTGTCTTTAGGGGGCAGAAACGGAACAAGACGGAAATTTGGAGACAAACCAGAACAAAAATTAGAGACAATGAGATGTTTGGTTGTGGTGAACAAAATAGAAAAAACTGTCTTCGTCCCAATGACAGAAATGTGTTTGGTTGCAGTGAACAGAACAAAAAAACATTGTGAATGACGAAATTTTCCCTGCAGTATAATATGAGTGAAAATATGTAATTCATTGATCATTTTATAATTGTATCAATATTTATTTTAAATGCATTTTTAATTTTATAATTACGATGAAATAAAGTGAAAAACTTAAAATTTTATTGAAATGTGAAACCTTAAAAATTAAAAGAAATGAGTTATTGAATGGGAGGGTAAAGTGGTAATTTCTTTTTGTGTCTTGTTTCCGTCCCCGGAATAAGAAATATTATACCACAATCATGGGAGTTACAAAAAATTTCTGCCTCTGTGTTCCAGAGACGAGACAAAAATAGATGGGAACAGTAAGCAAATATTACGAAGTACGAGACTTTTGTGTCCCTATCATCTGTCCCTACTCGTATATACAGCAACCAAATACAGTCTTATCAATACAAATCAGCAGCTAGCAATATCTCCAAACTTCATTCATTATTGTGAGTGTTTTGTCACAAATGTGATCGACATGGCTACTACTATGAAATATTTTGCAAGGACAGCTTAGGTTGCAGGTTGTTGAAGTGATTGAATGTGAATCTGACCTCGTTTTGAAGGCAAGTTGGCTTCCAAATCCTGACCCTTTTAACCACTCCATATTATACCAGCCAACCTCTTCAAATTATTATATTTTTAATTGTTTGTGGTTCAAGATTTTCAGATTTGTCTTCAGTTTGCTTGACTCTGTCTCTTTTCCTTTCCAAGCAAATGGTACCCAAAAGTAATAATTCTCTTAAAGAATAATCGAACAAACATGGTTCCAACAAATTTTGGTGGAAGATAAGGTTGTTAAATGTTCTTTTTTTTTTAAATGAATATTCATTTTGTCTCATTCACTACCTCTCATGTTCTATATGTTTGTGAATCAACAACAATAGTAATGATTGATAGAGTCGGTTCAATTTTATCTAAGCATTAATTTAGTTTGAAATTTTGTATCAAAGTTTGAACTCGAGTTCGATCGGGCTTAGATAGTTTGAAGTTTAATCAAGCCCGAGTCATCTTGGTTAAGTATGTTTAAAAATTAAGAATTAAAAATAATTCTATCTTAAATCTTGGACTTTAATATTTGAACTTTATGCTAATTAGATTTAGGGACGGTTGATTTATAAAGGGGAATGGTGATAAGAATGAGAATGAATATAGTGAGAAATGAAAACGCATATTATCATTGTAATTACGATTGTTGATTAAGAGGATGAAATGATTACCGTTATCATTAATAATGGTTGATTTGTAAAAAATATTGAGAAATAAAAATTTATTATATTTTAATTAATTAATTATATTGTAATTGATTAATTTCAATATGTTGATTAATTAAAATATTGTAATTAATTTTAATTAATTATATTGTAGTTAATTAATTAATTATAATTTAATTAATAATAACATTTTAATTAATTATATTGTAATTTATTATTTTATTAATTAATTACAATATTTTCATGACTGACTGAATTAAATTGTAGTT
>JANSVA010000005.1:3807536-3837469 GCA_025504915.1 Erythroxylum reticulatum
AATTGTTGTGCGTCCTGCAAATATCATGGAAGTAATTATAATGATTTTCCAATCCATAACAAAAGTGAGGTAGATACTTGAAATTTATATATTTTTAAAATGTATTTTAAATTTAATTATATTTAATAATAATTATTAAATTATTTTTATAAATTAAATTAAAATTGTGATTATTATTTATTATTGTGATTTTTTGAGACAGGGATAAAAATATAAAATACAACTATACAATATGACAAAGAACTATTTTGCAATTTTTTTTAAAATACATGAACTATTTCATAAATTTAAAAAATTACTCAAAACGGTACCTAAAATTAACCGATATCGGTATAGTACTGTACTAGAATTTAATCTAATACCAAATTCGGTATAGCATTCGTAACATTTACTTAAAAGTTAAATTAAATTTTTACGGACGAATTGATTACATTTTTTAATTATGGATAAAAGATACATCACATTTTTATTTATTTAGCGGGGATGTATTTGGTTGATGCTTGTACTCTTTGCATATGATGACTTATTGGATCTTACAAGTTGTCTCTTTATTCTGTCCTTTGTAAATGGGTAATCTCATTTTTTAAAAACAAAAAAAGAAAAAAAGGTCACCACTTTGTTTATTTTTTTGTCTCTTCTACTTCACTATTCTATAAACTTTATGTAACAAATCAAAAAGAACTACAAATTCTAAGGCATCTCCACGCTTTGGATCATCCAGTTGGATTTTCTGTGTCTCGCTGTTGTGATACAACTAATGCCCAACTACCCTTAAAACAACTGAATGTAATTGGAACAACTCATTGGATTGAACAAACCTCCAACGGATTGGCTCAAATTAAACACTGATAGTACATGCAAATGGGTCTCGTTTGTAGTTACTGTAGGTGGTCTTCGCTGAAACAGTGCAGGCACCTGGTAGGGAGGATTTACTCAAAATCTTGGCTGATGCACTCAAGTCACTGTGGAACTCTGCGGAGTCTATATCGGTTGACCCTCGCATGAAATTTGAGATACTGAAAGATCGAACTTGAAGTGGACTCTATAGTGGTGATTGATATCTTATTTTTCTCGGATCACCGAGCTAGATCTCTCAACTCTATAGTTCGAGGCATTAATGAACTGTTAAATAGGAACTGAACTGTTGTTCATCGACATATTTATCGAGAAAGCAACAGATGCGACGATTAACTTGCTAATTATGAGAGTTTGGAGTCACTTTTTTTTACACTACACCTATCGGATATCACATGATCCTTTTAGAGGATTTATTGAAAACCTGTTCTCTCTGACTCGTCTTGTAATTATGGTTTAGTTTCCCTAAAATAAAAAAAGATGTCCTTTTGGTATAGGTAAGGAAAAAATCCAACATGTTAAACTTTGATTTTATTATAAATTTATAAACTATAATTGAATTTACCCTTTAAGGATACATATAATTAATTCAATTAATCTCACACTATATTTATAAAAATGTATTAATTAGCAGATTATGCGTTTTAATGAAATTTTTACTGAGTAATTATTATTATTGTTGTTATTGTTGTTGTTACTGCTGTATCTGTTCTTGTATACTATTTATGTATATATATATATATATGTTAATCACCAACCAACTGGCAACCAACTTATTTAATACCGCTCTTGGCAATAACAATGTTGTTGGATTTTGAGGTTAGGTGTCACTTGTCTACCATTTAATGGAAAACTTGAAACTCAATTATGGTGGGTTAGCTTGCCCTTTTTTCTGATTTTTTCACAAATCACAAATGAGTGGTCATTTTTCTATATAAAAATAACTTATATTTAAAGGGTTCTCTTAATTTAACATTTTAATTAGGTCTAATGAGATAAAAGTGGCAATCAATCTCAAGATCTTAGTGTTATGTATACATTGTTTGTTCATGTCAATAAGTGCTTATCCATTATTGATATGACAAAATCATGTTAGTCAGAGAGATTCTTGATGTTAACTTAATCTTGTCAGTCCTGATCACCAGCTAAATCTAAAGTTTGGAACCTCATCATTTTAACTTAGCTTAGCTTGCATGAACACACCACCAAATTATACCCAAATTAAAACTCACATCCTACTAATATAAATTATTATAAAAAAAGATTCACATACATTTTAAAGACTTTTATTTCATTAAAAGAGATTTTGTAAAATAATAATATTTATTTTGAATTAAAATGAAAAAAATGCAAAATGATCTCTTTATTATTAGATAAATATTCACTTGCTTTAAATATAATCTCAGTGTTTTCAAAATTAGATTAGAAGTTAAACTAGTAAGATAAGAAATTTAAAGTTCAACTAATATTAGACTGTCATAAAACTGATTAAAAATTGAAAAATATCAGGAGAATATGATTCTTACTTATTAAAAAATTTAAAAATTAACTAAAAGAAAAAGATTATTAAATGAAAATTAATTGGTTTATAAAAACTAATTAATTTATATAAATTGATTGATTAATTACTCAACTGATCAATTTTTAGTAAAAAAATTATTAAATTAAATTAAATTAAAAACTGGTCGACTTATTTTAATTTTTAAAGCCCTGTAAAATATCACTTTTTCAAGGTTTTATAATACATTAAATATATATTAGGTAAGTTTGAGGAGATAATCATGATTGGCTGGTAGGAAAATCTTAGAACTGGAGGAAGAGATTCGGTGATTGTAATCATGAGATTATGGATGTTTCTATTTTACATTTACACATTTTGTTTGAGTGATTAAACTTTTAATTACATGATAAACACATTAAATGCTTGACTGATTAATGTTAATATAATACAAAGAAGGGATAATAATAATAAAAATAAAAATAAAAAAGGAGAGTTTTCCTTTTTGCTTTTGCCTTTCTCTTTATCATCTCCTCAAGCAAGCCGTCAAGTCTCTTTTTTGTTTCTTTCTGAAAGTGAAAGCTTCTTCTTTTTCTTATTGAATAGACTTGCATTATTGAGAAAATATAATATTTAATGGTATTTTGCTTGTCAATTATATAGTTTCTACTGCATGTGCTATGCTCAATAATTTACTAATCTTAGTTCACTTTTTTATTAGTTAGAATATTTTTATGGCATAATTGGTTAGTAAGTATTCAATGTACCCGATATACAAGATTTCACGAGGTTTTGAGGAAATTTGAGGGAGGGTTATAATGTAAGTAGCCTTATCCTTATATTTTTATAAAAAGGTTGTTTCCGTGATTTGAACTCGTGACCTTATAGTTAAAAAGAAATAACTTTACCGATTACTCTAAGTTTTACCATAAATTAGTTAATAAGTACTTAATATATATATTTGGATTCGAACTTATGTTATTTTCCTCTTAATATTTTGTATTTACTGTTTAGCAAATATTAGTTAATAGTTTTTTAGGAGGTGATTGAGTTGGTAGAGTGAGAAGTCATAGGGCCAAAAGGCCTTATATTTGAATCTCCTATTTACACACTTTCAGTCGAGCCTATCATACATGACTTAGTGCAGAATACTCGGTTGACATAATTTGTAGGTTATTACATAAGTTTACTCAGTGTGCATCTACGAGATAACGGCTGCGGATTTTTCCGTTTTTAAAAAAACAATTCAGTTAACATCATTATCATTATCCATGCTGTCTTTGTTTTTAATATAATCAAATTGCATATAAATTAGCAACAAATTTGAATTTTGAGCAATCTAATAAATGTTTACACAAAATATCGGGGCTAAAAGCAAAATGTCATTTTCATGTCACGGGTAACCATTATGTTCCCAACTTCCACATTTATGCACACATTACTTCATTCAATGCTGTACTCAATTTACAACTAATGGTAAGAACATGAAAAAAACTTAACTATATAAATCATTCACATAAATACTAAAAAGTTATAAAAAGCCATTTCCGAACCCGTAACCTTTTGGTCGTAAAAGAGTAACTTTTTCGATTCGCTCGTAACTTATTTCAAGTTATTGACTAAAATGTACATGAGAAAATAGGAATACATCACCTATTTCATAAATGCTGTTCTAATCTTACTCTAATCATCTGATCTATACATTTAGGAAAAGGTGATTTCATTAGGAGAAAACCAGCCCTGAAGCAAAAAACAGGATGGCCTTGGGATTGCCTTAGAGAATCTTTGTATTCTCAAAAAAGAGAAAGAAAGGGTCTGCTACAGAACACACCCCAAAGTTAAGAACAAGCCAAGCACACCTTTAATACTGTATCCTTATTTTAATTCATTTAATGGCAAACCACAAATAAATAAACAAAATAAAAGGAAAAAGAAAAAATTTGTAAAAATATAAACTTTTTTATTGTGGGAATTTCCAAGTCCTATGTGAAGTAAGGACAAAGAAGTGGGACCGAAAGCCTCACAAAATGGGACCCATTTCTCCAAACTATCCACTGTTGTTGGGTTTATAAAAACAGCTGCAAAGCACCTTCATTTTTGTGCATAATCAGCCATTATAGCTCCTCTTGCCTACATAGCAAGGCTCTCTCATTCATGTTTTTACTACTGAAAGGCTGAGGCTTTATTTGTCTTAGCTCAGCTTTTTTTATTGCTCTTCTTTTCCATTGTATCCCTGAAAAAAAAGGAACCAGCTGGTTTTGTTGTTTAGCTTGTGTTTCTCTTTTATATATGTACCTTTTTCTATAATCTGTATCCAGATAAACAAGTATAGAATAAAGTGTGCTCAGAGGAAAAGAATAAGAGCAAAAAGACTATTGCTTTGAAGGGTTTTGTTGATTCTTTTGGTGACTGCAACATGGCCTTGAAGAAGCTTGCATTGTGCAACAATGTGGTTGGGGTTTTGTTGTTGGGGTTTTGGGTTTGTTCTGTTGCTGCCTCTGTCTCTTATGACTCGAGGGCTATCACCATTAATGGCCAGAGAAGGATCCTTATTTCTGGGTCCATTCACTACCCAAGAAGCACCCCTGAGGTATTACTGCAAATGTGCTTCCATGCCTTCTCTTGTTTTGTCTAAGTTTCCATCTTTTATTTGTTTCTCAGTTTCTTTTTCTGTTTGGAGCTTCTCTCCAAATGGGCACATGCAAGTTGTGCTTTTTGAGTCTCTGTGTTTCTCTCCCTTTTCCCTTTGTATGTACACAGACGCGTTTACGTAAAGTCTCTGTTTTTTGATTGACGGTTTTAGTTGGGATATGGCAGATGTGGCGAGATCTTATTGAGAAGGCAAAAGAAGGAGGAGTTGATGTGATTCAGACTTATGTCTTTTGGAACGGGCATGAACCTTCGCCCGGAAAAGTAATATGACCAAAAATGCCTTTTCTCTTTGATAATTCTATTTGTAATTTCACTTGAACAAGCAATTCTTATTTTCATTGGGATTTTTTATTTGTAACAGTATTACTTCGACGGAAACTATGATCTTGTCAAGTTCATCAAGCTGGTGCAGCAAGCAGGTCTCTATGTTCATCTCAGGGTTGGACCTTATGCCTGTGCTGAGTGGAACTTTGGGTAATTAACCAACGTTCTCAGTTCAAAGTGCATGCTTATAATATAAGCAGAAGAAAAGGCTCATTTAGCTTATTGATGTGTAATAGAAATTCCTGCTTAAATGTTCAGGGGTTTCCCAGTTTGGCTCAAGTACATTCATGGGATCAGTTTCAGAACTGATAATGGCCCTTTCAAGGTGAGAGCTTTTTGTGGTTTCTCATCTTTACTTTTGGATAATTTTTCTTTCTTACTTCTATTGTTGATTTGACACATCCATCCTTCCGTCTTTATTTTGCCATGCAGGCTTATATGCAAAGATTTACAACAAAGATTGTCAATATGATGAAAGCAGAAAGGTTATATGAGTCTCAGGGTGGTCCAATAATTTTATCCCAGGTAGCACATTTCTCATCATCTTATTGCTTGGGTCTTACTTCAATAGTAAACAGATTGTATATTTCTAATCAGATGTCAAGCATATCTATTCCCTGATGTTACCATTCGTTTTATGGAACTTGGCATATACTAAAGGAAGTGCCTTTTCTTTCTTTTCTTTTCATATCAATTTCCATGGCAGATTGAGAACGAGTATGGACCCTTGGAATATGAACTTGGTGCACCTGGTAAAGCTTATGCTAAGTGGGCAGCAAGCATGGCTGTAGGACTTGGTACTGGTGTCCCATGGGTCATGTGCAAGCAAGATGATGCTCCAGATCCTGTTGTAAGTTGTCGATTGTTATTTTAACTTGGAATTTCCATATTGATTTGGTGATGGTCCTCATGTTATGTAGCCTAACTTCCTTAGTGGTGTTGCTAGTCAATAGTATCTTGTCTTCTCTATTGGTGATGGAAGAAATGAATAATTATTCCTCACTGCACATGGCTCTGCTTCCATAGTTTCTCAGACCTAACTCTTTGAGGGTTTTGTATTAGATAAAATGATGACCATACCTCTTTATTATATTCATTGTTCCTTCCTTACTTGGCTTGTAGGGAGTGATAGATAAAATGCCTCATAACTCAATCCAAATAAATGGCGTTTGGTGTCTTCTTGTGAAAAAAACACGGCCTTATGTTGTTGTAATATCAGTTGATCATCTCTTTCTAATCTTTCTGCTGTCTCGGCAGATTAATTCCTGCAATGGTTTCTACTGTGACTACTTCTCACCAAACAAGCCTTACAAGCCCAAGATGTGGACCGAGGCCTGGACTGCATGGTGAGGATTGATTTCGTGCTACATGCCTCTGTCGTCCTTTATTAATATAGAGCCCCTATGTAGGAACTGGAATTGATGAAGAAACAAAATTTGTGCTAAATATGCTCACTCCTGTTTTCTCTGTTTCTCCCTAAGGTTTACTGAATTTGGTGGTCCGGTCCCTTACCGACCAGCTGAAGATTTGGCATTTGCAGTTGCAAGGTTCATACAGAAAGGAGGAGCATTTGTTAATTACTACATGGTTAGCTTATTGTTTAAGTACTTGCATAGTTTGTAGGTTTATAGATTGATGCTGTAATTAAGCCAAGCTTTTTGGATTTCTTGTTCCAGTATCACGGTGGAACAAACTTTGGTCGAACTGCTGGTGGTCCTTTCATAGCTACAAGCTATGATTATGACGCTCCTATTGATGAATATGGTATGTACATATTACCTTTTGTTAAATCATAATCTGGTCTATATTGTCTGAAAAGGACACTTCAAAGCTTTCTGTATTTTCTGGCATTGTTGTATGAATGGGCAGCTTAAATAGTCTATTGCTACCCTGACCACAGTTGACACCTGTGGATGAACCTTACTGTCTTCTCATAAAGCTAAGCATCAATTTAGTAGTACAGTAAGGTGCTTAGCCAATGGTCTCATCCTTTATTATTGCATCTTTACACTTGTGATTGGTTTTCATTGGAATCAAAATAAGTTGAGTAACCTTCTAGAGAAGGTTCAGGGGCTCATCATTTAAAGCTCAACTAGGGTGCCTGAGATGTTATAACCAAGAGCTGATTGACTATCAACTTCATTCTGAAAAAGCTTAGGTTGCAGAGGTCCCTCCTTGTGTTTTTTTTTCTCTTTCTTGATTTTGATGGCTGAAAGTCTGAAGCAGTTATAACTTCCTAACTGAAACATTTGGACACATGCACATCCCATTATTTGGTGGGTCCTTCCTTCATTTGTAAAATAAATTGTTGTCAGTAATGTGTATAGAGAGACACATCTCCTTCATTTGTAAAATAAATTGTTGTCAGTAATGTGTATAGAGAGACACATCTTTATCTCTGTAATTAAATTCTTGTTAGGGAGTTTCTCGTTGTCATTATGAAATAAGCTCTCTTCTTATCAACTGGTTTACAGTGACCGCCACCTTAACGTTACTTGCATCTAGCTCAGTGGTCATTATTTTTTTGATACCTGCTGCTTAATTCTGAAGTATAGACCCTATTTCTTGTATTCAGGACTTCTAAGGCAGCCTAAATGGGGCCATTTGAAAGATCTGCATAAAGCAATTAAACTTTCTGAACCAGCTTTAGTCTCTGGAGATCCAACGGTGACAAAATTGGGATATTATGCAGAGGTCTGTCTTACTTCTGTTCTTTCTGAATTGATCATAACTAAAAATTGAGATTAACCCTCTGCCTTTTTTTCATCAATATGGTATAGGCTCATGTGTTCAAATCAAAATCTGGAGCTTGTGCTGCATTCCTTGCAAATTATAACCAGAAAACATTTACAAAAGTAGCTTTTGGGAACATGCATTACAACCTTCCTCCATGGTCTATCAGTATTCTCCCAGATTGCAAGAACACTGTTTACAACACTGCAAGGGTGAGGATTTCCATTTTCAACTTTCTATAAGTATCCTTTACCTTGCAGATGACTTTTTAGGAAGAATTGATGAGCTTTTAATTTGATTATATTGATATGTATGTTTTAACTCCTTGACAGGTTGGTGCCCAAGTTGCAAATATGAAGATGACCCCTGTTCCTACGCATGGACTCTCATGGCAGGCATATACTGAAGATCCTGGCTCAGATGGTGCTAAGACATTTACAATGACCGGGTTGTTGGAGCAGTTAAATACAACTAGAGATGCTTCAGATTATTTGTGGTACATGACTGAGTGAGTATCATACAACCTTGCATTTTCTTCTATGTTTTGATAATTTCTTATTCTTTTACATCTTTTGATATTTTTGTCTTGCGTTTTCAATTTTCCCTCGGCAGTGTAAATATTGGCTCAAATGAAGGATTTTTGAAGAATGGGAAGGATCCTGTTCTTACTGTTTTATCAGCTGGCCACGCTTTGCATGTTTTTATCAATGGTCAACTATCAGGTATATAGAGTTTTATTTAAGGTTGCCTTTTGCAAGTAAAAGGGTGAATGAAATGAAAGAAGAGAAGAAAGCTGAGAAATCATTTATTGTTAACTTGAATTATTCTAACTTTATCAGTATGATAAAGTTCTCTATTTAACAACTGGCATGTCAGTCTCTTCCTGAAAGTAGTCGATATTTGTTTCTGTATTAATGCAGTAATGCAGTAGATTGCTTGGAGTTGCTCTATGACTTTGTTGAGTCATATCCTGAAAAATTGTATTTAACTTTTTCATATATCTTCTGAAACTGAACAGGAACTGCTTATGGAAGTTTGGAGTTCCCGAAGTTGACCTTTAATCAAGGTGTGAAGATGAGAGCAGGGGTTAATAGAATTTCTCTTTTAAGTGTTGCTGTTGGTCTCCCGGTTTGTTTCTCTCCCCTCTCTTGTTCTTTCTTCATGTCATATGCGTCCGTGCACTAATTAACGTGGAGAGTCTATAGTGGTTTGACTTGTGCATTTCTGTGTGGTTTTTGTGTTACTTAATACAGAATGTTGGTCCACATTTTGAGACATGGAATACTGGTGTTCTTGGGCCAGTGTCATTGAATGGTCTCAACGAGGGAAGAAGGGACTTGTCTTGGCAGAAATGGACTTACAAGGTTCCTAATCAAACATTCACGTCTTTTTTTGTTTCATCAGGTTTTCAAACTTAGTTTTTGCTTTTGATGGCAATCAGATTGGTCTTAAAGGAGAAGCATTAAGCCTTCATTCACTCAGTGGGAGTTCCTCGGTTGAGTGGGCGCAGGGGTCTTTAGTTTCACGAAGACAGCCACTGATGTGGTTCAAAGTGAGTATCTGTAACCCCAGTTGACTATATATTGATATGTGGACTTTAGAAACAATGAAATGGATGATCTTCTGAGTGTTGCATTAGGATTAGCTTTCCTTGTTTATCCCTTTATGGACTGGTGTCGAGTTTTCTTTTTTAACCTTTTAAGTATGAAAGTTCTTTCCTCGTTTTAAATAGAAAAGTGGCCGTTGGCTCTCTGAACATGTTCATGTTTAGCCGAACAGATTCACAAAATAGAAGTGTCATTCTAAGATATGTGTTCATCATCGAGTATGGTGTTGTTCTCCTTTTTTTTAATCAGTAACACATTGAGAGATAACTAGGTCTGGAGTAACACTTTTCTGCCGTTTTTCACAGACCACCTTCAGTGCTCCAGCAGGAAATTCCCCAGTGGCTTTAGACATGGCCAGTATGGGTAAAGGACAGGTGTGGGTAAATGGACAAAGTGTTGGTCGTTATTGGCCTGCAAATAAAGCCTCTGGCAGTTGCGGTGAATGCAACTATGCTGGAACATTTAGTGAGAAGAAATGCTTGAGGAATTGCGGTGAAGCTTCCCAAAGATGGTAATGAAAGAATAACCAGGTCTTCTAGTTCTCTTTAAGCATGTGTATGATCTGACGAATAAAATCTTCCAACTTTTCAGGTATCATGTGCCTCGTTCATGGCTAAAGCCAACAGGAAACTTGTTAGTTGTGTTTGAAGAATGGGGCGGAGATCCTAATGGGATTTCCTTGGTAAGGAGAAAAGTAGACAGTGTATGTGCTGATATTTACGAGTGGCAGCCAACTCTGATGAATTATCAGATGCAAGCCTCTGGTAAGGTGAATAAACCATTGAGGCCAAAAGTTCATTTGACCTGTGGCCCTGGGCAGAAGATTTCTTCCATTAAGTTTGCCAGCTTCGGTACACCCGAAGGGACTTGTGGAAACTACCGACAAGGAAGCTGTCATGCCTTCCACTCCTATGATGCATTTAACAATGTATGCCACAATATTCCATTTACCTTACATGTGCAGACTTCGTAGTCTTATATCTGATTCAATGTTTATATGATTAGTTTCCCTTTTGTTTCTGATCAGACACTAACGTGACGTTTCTTTTTGCAGCTTTGCGTTGGGCAGAACTCCTGCTCAGTTACTGTGGCACCTGCAATGTTTGGAGGAGATCCATGCCCAAATATCATGAAAAAACTAGCTGTGGAAGCTATTTGCAGCTGATAACCCACAAAGGCAGGAAGTGAACGAAATAACGAAGGTTTGAGTTTTGAGTTTGGATCACCACAACTATTCCAATATAGCATCTTCACTATATTACTTCTTTCTGATAAATTTAAGCCTCACATCATCAACGTTACGGAACAAGCGATTCGGTTAGCCTTTTTCCAGGGTGAAGTTGTACAAATATACAACACACTATCTGGTCAAAAGCTGTGGAAGATTGTTGCAGATAAGCCTCTAATGTATATAAGCTGGCCTGTATTCAATGAGATTGTTCTCCTGTGCTACACGCAAGTGACATTGGAGAGAGGTTTGGTACAAGCACATTGTGATGAATCTGTTCTGAGTCCATGTGCAAACTTCTTTCAGTTTTAGAGTAAGGAAAGCCTTTGGTTTCCTTTCCTGCAATGTTATTCTTTATTCTAAGTACCTTCCTGGAAAGCAATTGTTTCATTGCTTTGTTCTTGTAAGATAGTAAAGCATATTGTAATGTTGAGGCAATTGAGTAATGTTCAATTCTAATGCTTTAAGTTTGAAGAACATTGTTTCCTCATGCCTTGGCATTTTATGTTACTAGGATGATCTAAGTATGGCCGAATCGGTTCAAAAAGATCCGATTTGCAATCAATGAGTCAAGTTTGAGTTTACGGTCCGATCCGTTGTCATCTCTGAGGTGATCAAAGTAAGTTTTAAGTTGGTTCTTGCCACTTAGTGGTTTAAGACAAATTGGTATAGGATTTGAAAGAATGGTCACTTGATGTTTAGATTGTTTCAAAATGAGATAATGACCAAATAACTATTATTATAGAGTGAAAAGTCTCATCTAATTGATATTATGAGTTTGAATAGAATAAAAGTTGAAGAAATGATAATTTTAGTTGAAAAAGGCAAATGCTCTAATTGAAGCAATTCACTTGAAGCATTTAATAAGCCTAATGCTAATGACTACTTAAAGGTATTAACAATATTTTAAAAGTTGGACCGGTAAGAATTTTAAAAGATTCAACCAAAATTAAACCCTCGTAAAATTAATTAAAAATTGAAGAATTTGAAATGTAATTAAAAGAATTTTTTTTTACTTATTGAAGAATTTGAAGTTTAATTAAAAAAATAAGTGGTTTTTATTTTAGTTATAAAAACCGATTAGTTTATAAAATTGATCAATTAATTAATAAACTAATCATTTTTTAATAATAAAAATAAATCAAATAAAAAATTTAAAAACTGAAATAAAAAATTAATCAGTTCAAAATTTTCATATTTGAATCGACAGAGCCGATTCATTTTTTTAATCATTACTATTTAATTAATATTCCTTTTTAATAATATTTTAAATGAAGGTATCAAGTTAAGCTTAGTTTGATTAAACTTATTTTAATTAAATTTTATTTTCCTCCGCATATTTCATATCAATTGGAAACAAATTTTTAATTAAAAATTTTCCCAAACTCGAATTTGAGTTTGAATCAATTAAATAGAATTTAATTTATTAATTTTAAGTTTAAAAATATGAACATTTTGTCACAATATAGTTATTTTCTTTGTTGAAAATTTAAGATTATGATATTTTTAAATGTTTTATTTAGGTCTTTAATAACCTTAAAAACCTCAAAACATTATAAGGGTTGACTATCAAGTGATAGTTTTAAAGTTTGAGTATCTAATCCAACACTAACTTGATGAACTTGTGTTTAAAGTAAACTAACTATATATGTTATTATTATTATCTAAGTAAAAACTATTAAATCTGACCTTATCTTTGACTAATTGTTTGATTGAGCTAAGTTTGTTGTTTAAATTTTGTATTTTTAAATAAAAAGATGTTATTTTTAATTTTTATGTATTTAATATATTAAATCTGATCAAACTTTAATTTAGCCTATGTCCCTGTTTGACAAACATCGAATTACATTAACGGTTAGCTAATAGCTGAATATATCAGCTAATTTAATCAGCGGATAATATCAACTGTTTATTAAAGATATTTGGTAAAATTAGCTATTTAGTATTAGCTGTCGATATGTAAAATGACTAATGAGGACATGATTTAAAAAAATAAGGACATTAATATTATATTTCTTAGTATTTCGTTGAATATTCTTATAAGAATTTATATTTAGATATTTAATTTTACAAAAATTAAATTTATAACTTTAATAATAATAATAATAATCCAACGTTAATTTCTTTATTAATATATATGATGCAGCAAGCTACATCGTATAATATGTATAAATTTTATTATTTAATAAATTAAAAATATTTATAATTATAGTATGATACAGATACGATATATAGTAATTATATACTACAAATATTAATTTGATGCGACTTTTTATGTTCAAAAACTTAGTATTATGATATTTTTAAATGTAAAATAATATTATAAAATTAAATAAAGATTAAAAAGTCTAATTAACTCCTTTATTATATTCTTTTAAACTTTACATCATAATTGTACGATAAAAAAATTAAATTTAAAAATACACAGAATAAAAATAAAAAGTAAAGTGGAGAGAGCAATATTACCGTTAAGTAACAACTAATTCCAAAAATTCTTCTTATAAAGCTTTTAAAAATCAGCTTATCAGAGGTTAAATAAGTTAATCTAGCACATCAATAACTTTATAAGAGGTTATAAACTGAGTAACTTCTACAAACCTAAACATTGTTAAGCTTTTTGGCAGAACCTTATCATGAAATTGTTCTTAGGGTTTAGCTTTTTTTGATATATGTATATAAAAAAGCACATATGGATAGACCACAAGTGGCAAAAAATTCCAAGCAATCACTTCAAAACTTATCAAAAACTCAAACAGGACAAGATGCACATGATCTAATCCTCAATCCTCAACCGTTGGTGATTCTGTTTCATCAAAAGCCTCTATCATTCAAAGATCAGCATGATCAACGGTTAGGATCCATCTGTGATCATGGTAAATTCTATCAACTGTGACTCAATCCTCAAAGCCACTTTAAAAGATGATCAAAAACAGAACGTTCAAAGCAGCAGAGTGTTTCCAAGACAGCTGAGGTTCATCGCCACTTCCAACTCTAAACCGCCGACACAGACAGTACCGTTTCATCTATACATATACGTATCTATGTGCGTCTATACACTCAGTCTCGCTCTTTCTCTGATGTAGACAATTCCGTGTGAGGTTTGTCTCTACGTGACGCGTTTCGATGGCGGCCATTATAGCTTCAGCTTGTTCACACTTCTCAAATCTCACCTCGAAAGTTTCAATCTTTTCGCACTATTCGTTAAACCAAAGAGAGCCCATGTTCACTAATCTTTTGTTGTTCTTCTTCTTCTCTGCTTTCTCTATCTCTTTCACTCTTTCATTTGTTTTTCTATACAAATTACTTGGCCGAAGCAAGCGACAAGAACAGGCTCAGACCGACCCATCTGCTATAAGTCGTTCTTTGTCTAAGATAATCGATGGAGCACGTAAAGCTTGTGAAAATGGCCCGACCCACGGGACTCGTTCGCTTCTTCTCGACATTGTGCCGTCTGATTCTTCGAGATGGAGCGTTTTGTTCGAGAAAACCGCGCCGGGTCACGGCGAGGAGACTGATGGGCCTGTTGAGGATTCGCTGAGAGGGAAGAAGAAGAAGAAGAGAGCTAAGAAGAAGAGGTTAGATTTGAAGAACTATGAAAATGATGGCGAAGATAAGGTCTTGAAGCAAGACATTTGTCCGGGTTTGGATTCGGGACATGGTCGGGTCAAGCCGGAGTTGGTATGTCTGTACCCATTTACATCGACGAGTAGTGCTATACAGAGAAGGATAAAGCATCAGTATGATCAACTTGTGAAGTGCAACGAAAGCAAGGAATTGACACTTGCTCAGGTTTCCTCTTCTATAATTTCTCTCTTTTCACTTGAAACCATTTCTTGTGTCATTGAGCATGGGATATACAACTAAAGTGCATCTTTAGACCTCAATTTGAGGCATCAGTAGATTACTACTGAAACTAGATAAGAAGATGTCATCACTTTCCTACCATTCTGTTTGATGAATTGTTGAAATGGTGATCAAACTTGTAGGCTTTCATAAGATAGCTGCATGCTAATGGCTTCATAGAGTAGAATTTGTCTTTTTGGTTTAGTGGGAGTTATAAAAAGGGGCGTAAAAACGGAAGAAGATTCAAGCTGTTGTTCTTGTTGGCAATTTGGATGGTAGATGCATTTGTGCAGATTGATTGTTCGATTTAGTTTATTGGTCTATTGGGGAGAAAGTTGTTGTTCTGTTGGTTTACTTGTCTTGGTAACATGATGAGCTCAACCACATTTTTTGTGTGTTGAGTGGTAAAGAAGAAAGTTGTAAAGAACCCAAATGCAAAAATGGTGTGATAACACACTATGATGACGATGCTGCGGAGCAGCTATCTTTGATCAAGAAGGAAATCCAAGGGGAACTCGAATGTTTTGGTGTGATATCGCGGGAAATGAGACAATTAAATTTCACTATAATCATTTTATTAGCACCTGGAGTTTTTTAAGATGAAGCAATCAAAGGGAAGATGAAATAACATTGAAAATATGACTCAAAAACATATTTTTGTTATAGCATTGGAATGAAATAAGTAGATGTAATGAATGAAATTCAAATTGACTAGTGGATTATATTTAGTCCCTTTTGTTCTAACTGCTTATAATTAACTGCATAAATGTCCTTATCAATGTATACGTTTGGGACACTAAGAAAGGCCAAACAGCTATTTCATATAGCATCTTCCTGATATGTGTAGATGCAGTAGAATCTATGTATTTGGTCTTCATTGGTTTCTGAATAGCCTCTATGCTTCAGTGCTCTTTAAAGTTAATATTGTCCTTAAGATGGCAATTTAGTTTCAACATTTGTAGTGGTCCATCTTCTTTACAGAGGGAAATATGATGGAAGGAGCATTTAGCTTGAAAGATTTTTGTACAAGTTTCAAACCTTAGGCCATTAGCGACAAATGGATTAGTGCATATTCAAATAGACTTATATACTGCACAGTAGGATTGTTGGCTACTAGATTATGTGTGAGCTATTAGATTTGTCCATCAACTGAATTGCTCCATTGCTCCTTAAAGTAGTTGTATTTTTTAAGCCATGGATCCAAGAAGTTGGTAATTGCATAATTTCTGACGAATGAATTGAGTACAGGTTCACTTGCAACATTATAGTTATTTTCCTCGTCTGTAATGCAGGTTGGAGAGTTTGCCAATTGTTTGATTGAAGCAAGAAATGAGCTCCAGCACAAGTATGTTTACAATTCTGTCAGAAACATTTTATTCTTGAATCTAATGTGATTCTGTACTGGGATATTTATGTTCTTTCACTAATCACTAATTGAATTCGGTGAACAACTTTAGTTGCTGAATATATATATATTAGTGATGCTTGTGATATGGACTTGACAATGTGTTGAATTTCACGTGGTATCGCAAACATTTTCTTACTCTTTATTGCTTGACACACATTATCGAGAGAAATTCGGTATCGAAGTTCTGATAATTTCCCATTTTTTGGTTCAGGTCTGAGGTCATCAAGCGTAAGTTTACAATAACAAAGGCTTTGCTTTTTAAGGCAGACAGATCCTCGGTTGATCGTCTTAGTCAGCAGGTACGAGATCAACCAATTTGGTTGGTTTTTGCACACTTTGCATATTAGGTAATAACATTTTTTCATGAATGCCACTCTAAATTTCTCACCCTTGTGTAACTTTCAGATATACAAGTTAGAACTTGAACAAAAGAGATTAGAAGATGATGCATTTGTTTACAATTGGCTTCAACAACAGCTTAAACTTTCTCCAGCATATAAAAGAGTATGGTTCAAACCCTCTATTAGATTGCATAACACAGAGCTCCATACATTACTTGTCTAGGTCTTATTTTCAGAAGCTCTTCATGATTTATTAACAAAGATTAATACTAATATGGGCTTGTCTCGCTCGCTCGCTCGCTGTATAGATGCTTGAAATTAGCACGCATGCAGAGACAAAGCCTAAGCCTGATGAAGCGACTAACTCGGATACTGAAGTTTCTGATATATCCTTTGAAGAATTATTGGCACAAGAAAAGAAGGACTCGTTTTGGTGTGTTACTACTTCCCGTCTAACTGTACACTTTGCCCTATAGCATTATCATTCACTAACTCATTTCCTCCATCATGATCATGTACAGGCAGAACAGGAGATCCAAATACTGCTCAGGGTGATGAGACAACATAACATTGTCTATTTTGGCTGACTGCACAGTGGTGGATGTTCTACCTGTAACATGTTTTCATACCCAACTGTCATAGGAAATTTTTTTTGGCGGTTGCCTGTGCTTCTCTGGTTTTCTTTCTTGAGGAGAGTGAAGGGCCATTACTTTGTGAACACTTTTAAGTACGTATAATCCTCTGATATATAGCATTGGTTGGCTTTACACATCAAATGTATACTGTCTCAACCTTTCAACATCCTTCTGAAAGTGAATGCAAAGAAACTCGTTATCCTAAACCCTAGATTGAGCCGGTCGGAAGGATTTGGGCATTTCAGACCTAAAGCTATTCAATTAATTTGACAATACGTAAATAAACAAAACAATATTATTTTAAACAATTGAATTAAAATAGTATAACCTGATTGAGTAAACCCCATGCTGCATTTTAAGGGATTGGTCTGGGACCAGCTTGAAGGCGGCTCAAAACTCTTACATAGCAATCCCTAAATATAACATGAATCCGCAAACTTAAGATTACATTTTCAATGATCACATCATCTTGAGATGCAAATATGGACAATTTCATCTAATGATCTTGGAAGTGGAAGGCTCACTCACTTCCAAGATTACATTTTCATACATTGCAATCCCTAAATATAACATGAATCCGTAAACGTCAGAGTACATCTTCAATAATCACATCATCTTGCGACGCAAACATGGACAATTTCATCTAATGATCTTGGAAGTGGGAGGCTCACTCACTTGGTATCATCCTTTAGTGCACATTTGGAGAAATGCAATGTAAACTGACTGTAATATGGATAATTTGGCACAAATATTGGCTCTAGATGCGATTGAATGAACAGAAATACTATAAACCAGTGGGAAACTAGTGCACACTTGTTCAAACATTAATGCACAGAGATCAGTACAAGAAACATGTTACATCGCTTTCACGAGTGCAAGGTAATTATAAGAGTATGTCGACCCTCCTAATCTATCATCGACAAACCGCTATTTTAGCTCAGACTGGTGAGCAAAATTTCCTTGGCAAGTTCTGTATCCAGCTGAATCAAATTACGAATCAACCATTGTTCGCTTAGGCCTGAAGCCGGTACGATGATCATACTCATTTTCCATATTCAACTCAGTCGATTTTTACAGAGGAGTAGATCTTTCGAACAAACCAGAAGCAAGCATAGAAGCCGATTGTTCCCGTCAAAACAAAGAAGGCATATGAGATAATAATCATATAACCGAAATAGAGAATGCCCGAGACAAACTTCGTGATTTCCAGCTTCGTGAAGAAGTAAAACACCGAGTAGAGGAAAAGGTACAAGGCAGAGGAGCCAGCCGTGAGGTAAGATCTCCACCACCAATGGTAGTCTTCACTGCACAACTGGAAGTAGCAAAGCACAATGGCTATCTCAGCACAAGTGATCAAAAGGATGACAAACACAATGAAGAGGAAGCCAAAGATGTAGTAGAACTGGTTTAGCCATATTGAGGTCAAGATGAAGAAGAGCTCAATGAAGACGGCACCGAATGGGAGAATGCCTCCAATGAGAATGGAGAAGAGGGGTTTCATATACCAAGCTTGCTCGGGTATTTGCCTAGGTATTTTGTTTGTTTTCACAGGGTCTTCAATAGCTGGCTTCTTAAAACCCAAGTAGCTACCCACAAATACCAAGGGGACTGATATGCCAAACCACAAGCAAACAAGAGCAAACATTGTGCTAAAAGGAACTGCCCCTGAAGATTGCTCTCCCCAGATAAGGACATCCAGTATAAAGAATACTGCAAAAAGAATACCCGGAAACATAAATGCAGTTTTTAGGGTATTCCTCTTCCACTGTGTGCCTTTGAACATTTTGTATAAACGTGCTGATGAATAACCAGCAAATATACCCATAAACACCCACAAGAGAACCATAGCAGTCATGAGGCCACCTCTGTTGGAAGGAGACAAGAATCCCAGCAAAGCAAATATCATTGTAACAAGTGTCATTCCAAAGATCTGTACACCTGTACCAACATACACACAGAGCAATCCAAAATTTATGGGTGCCCTGAATGCATCTCCATGAACAAGTTTCCACCCTGTCTCCTCCTGAGATTCATCTTGAGTTTCCAGCTGATTATAGTTAGAAATATCCCTGTACAAAGTTCTCATCATGATCATGGCCACCATGCCAGAAAGGAAGAGGACAATCATCAGTGAGTTTATAATAGAGAACCAATGGATTTGATCATCATTCATAAGTAGGTATGTGTCCCATCGTGATGCCCATTTAATCTCACTATCCTAAAAACAAATAAAGCAAATCCCTCAATAAGACAGCTTGTGAAGAAAATTAAAAGGATCAACAAAGCATATTTAATAAGACTACCTTGAAGGTAACATCATACGTGAAGACAACCTCATTGCCAGTTTCAACTTCCTGCGGACCAGTGCTGGCTAGAATCAACTTCTTAGTCTCCTTGTTGCAAGTTGTCAACTGAGTATTGTTATCCTTCCACTCCTTGTATTCATGACTTATACTGCTTGCACAAGTCCAGCGTAGTAAGAAAAGAAGAAAATCAAATGAACAGATAACTAGTCTAAACCTTCCACGATGCACGGAATGAATGACACGGGGAAATATTATGCATAATAATCACCATGACTCTTATCGAAGGGCATCACAGAAGAATATGTGACAAAGAAAGATGGCACACAAGCATATAACAGATTCAAGAACTTGGAACAAAAAATGGTATTCCAGCCTTCAGGCAGCATAAGCTAATCTTCAAAAAGGAAAGCGTGCTTTTAAAATAAAAATACACACCATCAAGGGCACAAATGTATGTAAATGCTAAAAATACTTTGATTACTGAAACTTTTTGTGGCTCAAAATAATCATACAATGCCGTGTGTTTGACTCAAATATAGAATATATAATTGAATGACAAATCGTACGATCTCTGTAACGACATAAATAACTTAAACAATAAAAATGCAACGTGAAAATCACAAAAAGGAAGATGGCAAAGTACCTATTTGGAGTAACCTCAAACCCAACTATGCGAGCAGATTCTGTCTCAGCATCCCTGTGGTACATCACCCTAAAGCTCAGGTGGTTATTGATAAAATACTTACCCTTGGTCTGTAAAAGGCACAGATAACTCAATCAGCAGTAGCAGAAAAAAGGTCCTGTGAAGCAAAAGATTAACCAAAAACATACCACAGCATTATTCCCCTTAAAGCCAATACGGAAGCCATGTTCATATGTTGTAGACTGACCTCCATCCCTCCTCTGTCTACGAACAGCAACTGGAAGATTATCAAGGATCCTACACTTGGCCACACCAAAACCATTAGTAAAACTAGAGCAAAACCATCCAATAAAGATAACAACAAATCAAGGGAAGTAAAGCAGCAACTAACATGTTAACTCGATACTCATCATCTATTTTCTCCTTGAAATTCTTGGCAGATTCAGTATCAAGAGTCACTCGACCTGCCACTTTGCATGAAGCCTCTTCCATCATTTCAAACTGAAGCAGTATAAACAAATTAGATCCACAACAAGAGCATTAAATTATCACTCTTTCTTGCCAATACATATAGTCATAGCTTAAAATTAACTAAACAATAGAAAACCTCAATGCTTACAGTATAAACAGAGTTCTCAATGCGGTCGCCACGAAGAACCTCTCCCAAGTTTTCGGCACTGTTCACAATCTTTTCAGGCTTACAAAAATTCAAGTAGTAGTAGTCATATGGAAGTTGGGTCTTTGTAGAAGACAGCTTGTTGACTTTAACAGAAAGAATATCGCCCTATTTGCATAACAAATAAAGCACATAAACGGCCACATCATAATAACAACATAAAGGATCTCCAAATACATGAAAAGCTCCACCCTTAAACTATCTGCACAAACTTCTTGGCATTCGAAATTGAAATCTTTTAAAACTCACAAATAGTATGGGATAAAACAAAGTATTCCTTACAAATTGTCTGGACTATAACAAGAAAATGTTTTCCTGTGAATAAGAGAGGCAATCTTCATCGTTAAGAGAACGGAGATTAATGGCCACTTCTAGTCAAAGTTGAACATTCTGTATTTCATACAAGTCTTTCCAGCTTATAGTTTCAGATCACTTATCATGCTCAAGAAAATTTAAGTACATAATATTAATTCTCAAGAGCGCAAAAGCACGTATCCAACGCTGCAATGCATCAACTTTCATGATCAAAGATTCTTTACACGACGAAAAAGAACACAATTTGCAAATAAGCACCAAACAATGAAAGGTGGCAGATCCTACAAAAAGCCATGGATCTAGAGAAACCTAAACGCTACAACCCTCAGATTTAACAGTTAGACCAAAAGAGGAAGAAACTAAATAAAATAAATAAAAAAGAAAAGAAAAAGAAGGGAGGTGGTTACCCTACGAAAGTCGCGGGGTGAGACGCCGGGAAGGTAGAAGCAGTGAGAGGAGGAGACAAGGAGGAGGAAGGCGGCGACAAGCGTCGCGCCGGCGATATTCTTCTTCTTCATCTTCTCGAGACACTAAGGAAGGAGAGAGAGGTTCTCACTTCTCGTTCGCATCATTTCTCTTTTAGGCGCGTAGGCGTTGATCGGTTTAGGTATACGACGACGTCACCGTTCCCTTCTATTCTAGAAACTTTATAAAAGAAAAATATACGTAAACGTCACGTCGTTTAATGCCAATGCGTCATGCTTTTTTTGTTTTACAATGAAAATGAGTTAACGTAATATTCAATTTAAGTCTATAAATTGATATGAACGGTACTGTATAAATAATATTAATTAAAAATAAATTGATTAATATATCACTTCTTGCTTTGCGACAGAGAAACTGTTTCATGTTCTCTTTGGATAAATTTTGAGAAGATATAAGTATTTTTTATTCACCATAAAAGCTTTTTCTAAATAAATATTTAATTGTAAAATAACGTCATCCTCATCTTCTTTCAGCTTATCACCAGCTTATCACCGGCAGTCTGTTCAAGATTTTAAACTTGACGATGGCAACTAAACATGAGGGTTACGTTCGTTGAAATTTCTTATCTGGTAAGTTCTAACTTGCACGAAAGGTTATAAATCTATTTTCTTACCTATGAGTTCTAGTCTCAATAAGAATACTAGTTCTTACTATCCATATGTTATGATATGAATACACCATACCAATTCGTAATGTATAGATGATGAGATTTCAATGATAGAGAGCTAATTCCAATAGACTTATTAGAAGGTTCCATTGGCATGCATCCAGTAGGAATTGAACCTACTAATGCACCAATTATGAGTTGGGTGTTTTAACCATTCAGCCAAATCGATATTATTATATTCCAATTCCTCCTCGACACCTCCCAAAAAAAATATTGAATTGGATCTCAAATTGACGAGTTAATGTGAACTTATCCATACAATTATGCACTCTTCAAATAAGAATCTATTTTTTGAAAGATCCTGGCTTTCATGCTTAGGTGGGTCTTCGAGATCCTTCTGATAACTTATGTTATGTTGAAGGAATATCTTCTTTGATGGTTAAAATTAAAAATACTTTTTATTTTTATATTGCTAAACAATCTATTGTATAAAACTTTTTTAATTTTTTTTAAATAACAGTCAAACAATCAATTAATTTCTTAGAAAAGTTTTTCTTAGAAAAGATCTACAAAAAAAACTCTACTAGTATAAGCCTAACCAAACAGTTATAAAATATATTAACAAAAATAATATTATATTTTATTAATCTAATTAATCATATAAAATTTAAATTTAAGGTGAAAACTTATAATGAATTCATATTTTATTACTTTATTAATTATTAATTTATTTTCTTAGTTTAAATTGAGACTATAAAGATTACATATAGCAAGAGATATTATAGAATATAGAGATTAAACTTATAAAACAAAATAAAATGATAATAATATTCATGAGATTGTCTACAAAAAAAAAAAACCAAAAAGAGTAGATTTAAGAATAACGTTTGGTTTTTTCATTTTCTAGGTGCTCTCGGGACCCTGAATTTGGGATTTGAACTTGTCCAGTTCAGCCAAGACCTCATCCTGGGGACGGTATATCAGATCAATCATCCGCCATATCTGCACCAAAATTAAATATCATCAAACCTTCATCCTTCAAGATAACCTAGTTAGGAGTGGCAATTTATCCTGGGTCTGACCCGGCCCACTCGAAATCAGAGTTAGAGTAAAATCTTGGGCGCGAGTTTTTGAATATGAGTCCAAAAATCATGGTACAATGGCCGGGTTCGACGGACTCGGTTCAAAGTCAACGGGCTAAACTAAGGTTGACGGGATTCAGACAGTTAAAAAGATTTCAGGTTCGGCTGATTCGACCAGAAGTCAACAGCCTAACCCAAGTTTAACAAAACTCGAACTTCAGTTTGAACCTTAAAGATTAGGGTCATGAGCAACCCAATCCTTCCACAAGACCAAAAGGATTATTATGTATGCATAGAAGTTGGTTGCATATAAAGAAAAATGGTTCTTACCTGAAGTGTACCACCTCCTCCAGTACTGTCACAATCATCAGACACACTGACTACTGTCCATGGATCAGAGGCATTCCAGTGGAAATCAACAACCTTGTCTCTGTACGCATAACCAAAAGGCCATCAAGGGTTTAGCCATTGGAAGGGATCATTGCTTAAGTATCACAGAGATTGATTATCAGTATCACCACCAAGTAAGCAAGTTGATATAATTGCAAGCAAGACAAGGAAATGCAGTCTTTAGCTTCATACCTGTGCCCAGCATGGCGGAAGAATAGTCCAGGTGGAGCATTTGGCAGTTTTAGTCCTGCAGAATCTTGGTTTTTGCCTACCTGAAGGTAGTAAAATAATGAATCAGGCACTCACAAGAAGAAGTTCTGTAATATAGATTAATGCAGCTAGCAAGTAATCTGAAAATTCATAAACCCATTAAAGCAAGAGCAACTGCCTAAGAGTGAAATATTGTTTATGAGCACTTTTCAGTTTTCAGACTAATGAAGGTTTTTACTGTTTTAAAAAGTAAAATGGTCTTTTATTTTGAGGTTTGAGATTTAATTATTTTAATTTGGTATCTCACAAGTTACATGTAAGAGTTGTAACATTCAGACTAGAATGGTTGCTCAAGGGACGCAAAGCTATGTGCAGAAGTAATGGGCTATTCATGACAAAAATTTGTGTAATACCTTTTCATAATCCCATATGTTTAGAATGCCATCCTCTGCCGAACTTCCAAAGACAGAAGACTTGTGAGGTGACCACTGAAAACAGTTGCGGAATATTGTTAAATTTAAAAGTGCACTCATGTGAACGATGTTAGAACACAAGGCAGTGAAGAAAAGTAACTTCACCAACCTGTACACAAAGCACAGAAGCAGTGTGACCCTCAAATTTATGAACAGGTGTTCCAAATCCTGCAGATAAAATGTTTCGGCGATCAAACATGTGAACCTTACTATCGGCTGACCTGAAAGGTAAACGACATGATCGAAAAAGTTACGAACTAATTGCCTGAGTTAAAGACACGAGAACAAGAGAAGTATCAAAAAGGAGTATAACAGGAGAGAGTACCCTGTAAGAATCAGATTGGCATCATGGGGATTCCAATCAACACAATGAATATCAGCATTATGAGCCTTTTGAACCTACCCGATACCAAGGATATTAAAAAAGAAAAAGGAAAGATGCTGCAAGTTAAACAAGATAAACATATACTATAAAATAGATATTAAGCAAATTAAAACCAAGAAAACAGGCAGGTGAATAACAAAATCAAGTTTAACATCCAGATTTCCTAATCAATCTTTATCACTAATCAAGTAAAACATCAGTTCTAGAAAATTATTCTCTGTTTCTCTGTCAGTAATGTGAAGAATAATTTTGCTCCTTTGTTGCTAGTCAGTTATAAAGTAATAAACATGTTGACCAACTGCAGACTGTCTACATATATTCTTACACAAGTAACAGAGGTAGAAAGGACCTCTATCCTAATGTGCATCTGTAAATTTCAGTTTCTAAGGAACAATTACAGAGAGCGTCAAAAGACTAATCCAAAAAGGTCAGAGGAAAAAGAAACCTTGACAACTGGAGTAGAGCCTGTTCTTGCGTCCCATAGGATAAGGGAAGAATCATCGCCTACACTGCAGAACTCATGTACACTAAACATTGAAAAATATTAGAGCAGGCAAAATAAAAGGAGAGAGATCCCAAAAAAAAAGACATCAAAGCAGCACTGGTCATAAAGTGAGAACACCAGTAGATAGAAGTAAATAGAAGCCTCTTAGTTTATTTACTTGTCACATGGTAAGTTACAATCTGTAAAATTGTGCATGCTATTCTGTCCTGTTTACTCTAAGGTGGTTAAAAAATCAAAATGCAGGCACATATAGTACTTTGCAATGCACATTGCTTTTATGCTTTATTCCCCTTATGTTTCATGAAAGCTACCTTGATGGGCAGAACTGAACATCTTCTACAGTATTTTCATGGCCTTCGAAGATATTGCGAGGTCCAACAGAAGGACTCTCTGGAAGTTTATTGCTACTTCCGCCAACCTTGGAAGCACTTTTTGCACCAGAGCCACCAGAGCCAGGAGACTTTGAAGAACCTGGTTCTGCTGCCAAACTTGAGATGTGATCCTGAATACTCCATAAAACCACTGTCTTATCCTTACCTGCCACAAGATTTTCCCAATCAAAAGAGTTGTATAACTCTTATCGTGATCACCAAATAGTTATACCATATAAAAAGGAAATACAATTGAAAGCTTGACATTGTAATGGTAGTAGACCCTACTAATTAACGCACAATCAAGCTCATGTAACAAGGAATGAAAAAGGTCTCAAATATTAGTCCACAATCCACTTAATGAAGAAATAAAAGTCACCATGTTAAAATTCAAAACCAAATATAGTTACAAACCTCCAGAGAGCACAAGGGGCTCAGATGGGCACATGGAAAGGGCATATTCTGCATTATCCTTATGCCCAGTCAATATCTGCACAATGTGGTATCTACATCAACAAGTGTTTAGCTAACAAAGAGTAGCAAAAATGATAAAAAAAGACCCATAATGAATTAAAACTCCATGTATATTAAATTGGGCCATTTCCATCTAACTCTGTTCTTGTTAGTCTGAAGTTACTGCAGAATAACAACAGCATTTTAGTGTTAAACGTGATGATTCCATAGGCACATAACATACCAGGTCAGGACGAGACTCTGTAGCTCCTGAACTAGTATTACGATTAGGCTGGGCTTCAACATCCCAAATAAGGACCTGGAATGAAAATTCTAGAGTTTATACTTGATTTGGAAATTCAGCAGCGAGTACAAATAAAAAAGATAAGACTGATGTTCTTACTTCTGGACTATCAGTGTGTGTAGCTACTATCTTATTGTCCTGTGGAAGTTCCCTGATTCTGTTCACCTGCAATGTCCCCCGGTAATCACAATTTTCCATAAGTGAACTCTTAAGGCCACAAAAATGAAAAAGAAAAATCCTTAAAAGCACAAGTAGTAAGCAGTACGCAGTGAATGGTGGTTAGAGTTCATCTTCTTAGAAATTTCTCAGCATAGCAAGCATATGTTATTTTAACTCAAACCACCTGGCATTAGTCCTAATGAAAAAGAAGTTGGATGAACAATAGTGCCATAGCCCTTGCTAAAAGCTAAAGAGTACGGTAACTAGTCTCCATGTCCGCAACAACACCCCTAAAGAAAAGTTCACACCTGAGAAATTTTGTTAACGTAGCAATAGAAAGCCACCAAAACATGCAGGAAAAGCCAAAGAACAAAGGTTAATAAGAACCTCGCCAGGATGTATAATTGTTTTGAACTTCTTTATGAAGGGAGAGCGAGCTTCTTCATTGAACTGCAAGAAACCGAAGCATGAATGAGGGTCAAAAGACTAACAACACAGTGGCACAAATACGAAGCAAAAGTTCCAATGATTTAAATATTCTGGACAAGATGAATTTGATTTAAGCTAGAATAAAACAGGAAATATTAGCTAATGTACTAGGTGCCAAGTTGAGATTAACAAAATTTAAGTCAATTTTAGTGAGCCATCAACAACATCACCTGTGAAATGTGCTCAGCAGCCGCAACCCTAGGTTTAACAACCTCACAGTTTGCAATGACAAGAGTGTTTGGGACACTGCCATCAGTCTGTGTAAGGAACCAAAAGAAAACAGAAAAAGACAAGAACTTTTAAGCTCCTTTTGCTTCTACGAAATAAGAATTAAAATTGGAATTGCAATTTTGTCAACATTTGGCAGTTATTAACTCAATTCCTTTTTTACCCTGGGAACAATTACAAATGAATATTTCAAGATCAAGCACAGAATTGAAATTCCAACTTTACACTCAAGTCTTGGTGATAGAACAACTCACACAACATTATCATATGGCACAATACAAGAAAATTAACAACCATTACACACAACAACAACAACAACAACAACATAAAACAAATCTAAACACCAAAAAAAAGAAAAGAATAAAGAACTTGCCTGCTCAGAAAGGTATAGCCGATGACGAGTCTTGTAAGTGGCTTGTTCAAGCTGTGGCCCCCACCTGTAAGTCAAAACAGCACAAAGAAAACAATGCTCTACTATATCATCTCCACTTGTAATGGCAAGCAAACAGATTGAAGAAAGACATGAGTACTACCGGCACGAGAGAGAGGGCCAAACAAGGTTGTGATTAGCGAGCCAGTCGTAGAGGATAGGGACCAGAGACTTCCACTGGCTGTACCTATCGTCCACAGCTCTCTTCTTCATTGCTCCCTTCGCTCTCTCCTCCTCCTTCATTTTCCCGCCACCACCACACCCTCCCCCACTCTTGGTCTGCTTCTACCACCAGTCTTTTCTGTCTCTTTCTATGTTGTTTGTGCTTTAGGCTTGTACGTATAGCTTCAAAACGACTAACCGTTTCACCTGTGATATAACCCGCAAGGGGTTGAGCCTAGGATTCAAGGATTGGCAATCTTTGTCGACCAACCCGTTTCACAATTTATAGAATTTGATACGTCAATTGCAAAAGTATGTTTTATCCAAAATTATAATTAAGTTCATATAAAATCTTTTTGTTAGTTAATAAAAATTTAGTGAAAAGTTATTAAATTAATTATTATTGGATAACGCAAAGAAAAATATAATTAACTAATTGTGGTGCAACTACTCAACAAATTAAATATTATAAAAAATAATATGTTAAATATATTCTTATGTATAAATTGAAATCTATTTAATGTTAATTAAATTAAAATTAATCAATTAAAATTCAATCCTACAAATTTCAAAAATCAAAAAGATTTCAAAAAATAAGTAATTTTCAAAATTTTCAATTAAATTTACAATCGTAATAAAATTTGATCCAAAAAAATTACCCAAATTCAACTTAATTTTGAATTAGATTAAAAATTTTATATTATTTAGATCATTTCTATTATTAATAGTATTAACAGTCGATGTATTTAGTGCACAAGACTCCTCATTTTTTGGAGTCTAGAAAGGATCATAATATATGCAATTTTTCGGAGTTGAGATAGCTATAGGAGGAGATTATCTTTTTCTGCCGAATGATGGGGCATATACTCTGTCTTTCAGTTAATCTGGTACTTGGACTTCGGACCCATTATCGTCAAAATCGATTCGCTCAAGATCATTAACATATTATCTGCTTCCCACGAACCACTAACTAAGAACTTTTCTTTGATTGCAAGTATACGGGGATTACTGCAATGAGACTGGGAGATCCAACTGCATCATGTCTTTCAAGAGGCCAACCAATGTGTTGATAGATTAGCGAATTTTGCACAAGTTTTAAGCCCGGGACTGTACTTCCTCCAAGACCCTCCAGAGTTTCTACAAGAGCTCATCCACCGCGACGCGCAAGGAGTGGCATACTCCTGCCAACCGCATTAGTTCTGTTTTGTTTTCCTTCTCTTGTTAAAATATATATATATATATATATATATATATATGCAATTTTTTAATATTTTTATAAAAAAACTATTTTCGTGATTTAAATATGTGATCTTATTAATACTATGAAGTACTTATAAGCTCGCTCTTTATTAATAATATTAATAAGTTAACTAAAATTGAATTTTAAATTTAAACTTAAAAACAAAACCCACTCATCTTTAAAGTTAAATTAAGTAATATTATTTTAACTAAATATTTAATTATTCACGCTAAATTTTAATTAATTTTTTAGATTCTAATTTCATCTTAAACCTATTTAATTTAAGTTAATTAAATTTGCATTGAGTTAAACCTATTTTGCCAATTTAAAAGGTTAATTATTTGAGATGACAATGGGCTCAAAAAAATAATTTTGGGTTTGTGATCTGCCCATGTTCAAATTTGAGTTTTAATTAAGTCAAGTTCGGTAATCTAAAATTTGATTAAATAGATTTTATTTAATATTTTAAAAAGAAAAAATCCAATCCTGATTCTCTAGACCTAACTGAATGAAAATATAAATACTTAACCGTTTGATTTACTTTTGTTTTTTATTGTAGTTTTCAGTTTTTTGTTTCAGTTTTTTTAAATAAAAACAAAATTTTATTTAGTTCTTAATATTAATGTAGTTATATTTTTATATATGATAATAATTACATATTAGATAAAACTTAAAGATAAATTATTTAATTAACTAAATTTATTTAATCTCTTATATAATATTTATTAACAAATTATCAATAAAATTATGTTATTTTGATAAATTAAATAATTTAAAAATCAAAATTTTATTTATAAATTAATATTTATTTAAAATATTTTTAATTATTAAATCAAATTTTATTTGAATATTTATATATTTTAAATTTAATTATATTTATTAATAATTATTAAAA
>JANSVA010000005.1:3845131-3885203 GCA_025504915.1 Erythroxylum reticulatum
GTTTGTACCATCAGTGCTTGTGGCAATTTTGCTATTCTAGGGACAGCTGGTGGGTGGATAGAGCGTTTCAACCTTCAATCAGGATTTAGCCGAGGCAGTTACTTGGATATGTCTGAAAGAAGCAGCTGTGCTCATGGTGGGGAAGTGGTTGGGGTTGCTTGTGATGCTACAAATACCTTAATGATAAGTTCTGGTTATCACGGAGACGTGAAGGTTTGCCTTCCATGTTCTAGGATCCTGTGCTGTATATTTTCAAAACCTTAATGCATCAACTGTTTATCTATCTAATTTTGCATCCAAATTTGGTATGTATTAGTAAGAAGCTTGTGTAGGTCTTCCTATGTGGTTTAAGTTTGAACTTCTTATGCTCATTGCCTGCTGAGAGCCAAATTGTGTTTCTCAGGATTCCTTTTCTTTTCAATCACTATTCCAGTAATTAAGAAGTTCACCATTTGTTGAGCGATGACTCCAACTGGTGATCTGCACTATTTTAAAACAATTGTACTTTGCTTGATATTTTAACTCATGGCAATGCTAAAGTCTAGTTCTACTAGTTTGGCTCTTATATATTTTTTTCTATAGACATGCTTTAGTATCATGATGTTTTATGACATCTTAACGAGCACATTGCCTACATCTACACGGTATAAGTTTTTCATAATAGAATCATCATGATGTCCTGCTCACCCTCCCACAACGACTTTTATTCCTTTCTGTAACTAATTGTCCAACTCAGCACCCATATTTCCCTCAAAATCCCCACACATTCTCCTAATTACTAATCTACACAAACCTTCTCTTCCTACTATACTGCTGATTATACCAGGTCTCACCTTGTCCCCAAGGTGGAAAGAAGGGAATTGGTTGTTAATAAAGTCAAAGCTCTCCCAAGTATTCTCATAGTGAGGTAGCTCCTTCCATTTGATCAACACTTCCAGCGCACCATTGATTCTTCTGCATACATTCACTAATGTTTCAGGTTCCACAATTAGGTTCAGGTCTTCATCTAAACTCAATTGCCTTCCGAGGGTTTTGTTGCATGCTTGTTAGTAATGTTGAGTCTTTATCTTGTTTGTCGTTTCAGATATGACTCAGAAGCTATTTACTTTGATGAAGGAGTTAGATCTGCTAAACGCAAGCAGCTTGAAGAAAAATTGCTCCAGGTAATTCATCTTGCCATACTTTTTAACTATACTTATTCTGGTTATTCTATTGAATCTGTTATCCGTATATACACCAGTAAAACTGCTTAGTTTGCTACTGTTTATTTTTTTAACGTCTCTAGGAGTTTGCCATTCTTCTTGTCATAAATCTGTTGCTAATGACCCCAAGTATATTTCTAAACAAATGTTAGATTAAGGCTAAGCTGAGTTATGTTAGTACTGTATATTTGGCATTAGAGACTTAAAGCAGAACTGTGTCTATCAGGATGTGTGACTACAGAGTCCAGTACAGTCACTCGGAGTCTTTCTTATGATGTATGGTTAATCAAATTTTAGCAGTTTTCTTGTTAATGTCAATGGTGGATAAACTCATTTATGATATTACCTGTACCATACTTGATACTAATGGACCCTTCTTTATGCTTTTGATATTTGGTTGATTCTTAATAGTGTTCCCATTTGGCAGCTTGTTCAACCCGCATATCAATTTATGTTGGGACATATAAGATATGGAAGTTTTGAAAAGTTCAAAGCAGCTTTTGAGAAGGCTTTGAATGCTGGTGAAGGGTTTGCTTTGGCTTCTACTACTTGTTCCCAGTCTTGCATGGCTTTATTTGATGAAGGATGTGCAGGTATCCTTCCATTACGCCATTGTATCATGTTTAGAGGATGTAGGAATAACATTTAGAAAAAGGAAAACTGAGTAAGATGGTAAGAAGCTTGAAGTGAAGAATTATTTGAGAATAGGATCACAAGAGGACATTTTACAATTGATTGTCAATGTTTAATGATAGGGCCTTTATTTCTATTGCAACTGCATAAATCTGTGACAGTTAGAAATGTTGCTTTTAGTTAAGTATCTTGTTTGAAGGATGCATTGACATTAATGTTTCATGTTTACAGAGGTTGTCATTGAACAAGCTGACTGGAATACATCAAGAGTTAGGGATAAGCTCCAACGAGATATAGGTTCGCATATTACTTCTGTTCGTGCTGCCAAACTGTCCGAAATTACTTCATCATTTGAGGTATCCACTTTTTGGATGTCAACCCCTTTAAACTGCTGCTACGTTTTTTGGTTCCGGTATAAATGACTTATATTGTCTGGTGATTCAAGATGTAGAAATTTTTGGAAAATGATGGAGCTTATCAAACTAAGCTTTATCTGCCTTAAAACTTGGAATTCTTCTGTGTTAAAATTTCATTTTGATTGAAGAAGTTCATGTACAGAACAGTTACTTATCATTCATTGATTATTTACATTCTAACAACTTTCCATCTTCAAAATAATAATCCATGAGAATTAGAATCATCTGAAATGGCTGTTAGAGGCATTCTATAACAGTGGCCATATGGTTAGGGCGCATAAGATGTGTGATCGTCTAGGTTTACGAATGTTATACTCTTGAACTCAAAGTTTTCCCTGGACTATCTGCAGGCAAAAATGAATGATGCGTTGTCTGGACCTGTAGAAGCTCTATTGGATGGAGCTAATAATGAGACTTGGTCTTCAATAAGGAAACTTTTGAGGCGTGAGACGGAATCTGCTATCTCTGGTCTTTCTAATGCACTGTCAGGCTTTGACATGGATCAGGAGACTAGGGAACTAATGCTTGCAAGGCTGGAGGATTACGCAAGGGATGTGGTTGAAGCAAAGGCAAAGGAAGAAGCTGGAAGAATCCTAATCCGTATGAAGGATAGGTAGCTACCACTTGCAATTTTATAGTTCAGTTTGTTCAATTGTTTTGGGCATCAATTAATGGGATTGTCTCTGAATTTCTTATGCAGATTCTCAATGTTGTTTAGCCATGATTCCGATTCAATGCCTCGAGTTTGGACAGGGAAAGAAGACATCCGAGCAATCACGAGAATTGCTCGCTCTGCGGTATGATACTGGTTGTATCATTAAATGTACTTTTAATTTTATATCTGCCTTTTTTTCGTACGAAATATGTTCAACTTCCTTCAATCTTTTTCAGTCTTTGAAGTTACTGTCTGTTATGGTTGCCGTCCGTCTGGATAATGAAGCTGATAATATTGAGAAGACACTATCCTCTGCTTTGTTGGATAACAAGAGCAGTGGTGCTATTACAGAAAGAAGCATTACAACTCATGATCCCTTGGCCTCTAGCAATTGGGAAGAGGTTGATTTCCTTTTAATCCTCAAAATTTTCTGCATGCAGTGTTCAAGTGCATCCTTCAAATCTTTCATCATAGACATTACACTGAACCTTTTCTGACTTCCATGTAGAATCAGGTTTCCTAGGATGAATTTTGGCAACTCTGTAAAGGTCTCTGCAACTTTTGTTTGTTTGATGTTATATTAGCGGCTTAGATGTTGGAATGATTTCCAATTCATATTGGCAGATTGATTTTGGAAACTTATTTTCTTTAGTTGACTTGAAATTATATTGGATCGTGCAGCATGCATGGGCATTGTCTGTGACACAAAAGAAAATATGTTATGCTGGTAGATGCTAATCACGTTTTCAGATCTTTTTTCTTTTGTGACAAATGATAGTATGTCTTGAAAAATATAAATATTTTGGGCTGCATCATTGCACCTTTGCGTTCTTGGCAACTGTACCTCTCTTTTGAGGGCTCTTGTTTCCCAAGTCACCTATTAATACTTGTAATGGATTTTTACAATTGCAGATTCCACAATCAAAGACCTTGATTACACCTGTCCAGTGCAAATCTCTTTGGAGGCAATTCAAGTCGGAGACAGAATACAGCATCACTCAAGCCATTTCTGCTCAGGCATGATATCCCTGCAAAGTTGTCCTTTCGCTTCCTTTATCTTTATTCTCTGTTCTCTTCTATTGTCTCAGTGGTCTCTTCTATTGTCTCTGATCTTGAAATTTCATGAATGTCTTGTGGTTTGGATAAAGCCCTATGAAGAAGATAAAATATACGTAGCCTGATGTTAAAGGATGATCAGGAAACATTGTATATGGTATATCTGTTAGATGAATGGACATCATTAGGTAGCTTGTCAAAGGTGGTACAAGTTGGTAATATGTTAGCTTGCAGAAGGTGCAGCAGCTTAAAAATCTGCCAGCCCTGTCATGCTTTCAAAAATTATGGAGGCAACAAATAATAGAAGTATTGTGTCGAGTGGCTAAAGCAAAGCTTATCATCGATCCACATTTTGATGAATGCTAGTGATTCTTTATAGTGTTCATATTTGGTATACCTTTCTCATTAAAGCCAATAGAGATTGATATGAATTTGATTCTCACTGTCTGTGCCATTAGCAATGCTTTGACCATACTGCAGTCAGGCACGGTACTCTCGTCAAACATTTTGCTTGATTCCATACTTTCTACAAACGCTCCTGAGTTTGTTAAGTCATATGTTGACATTGTTCTATGTTTTGTGGAAAAAAGTGCTTGGTTTTATGGGCTTCTCCATATTTGTTGTGAAATTTTTCTCATTTTCTTTGTCAATATCCAGGAAGCTAACAAGCGTAATAACAACTGGTTACCGCCTCCATGGGCAATGGTTGCATTGTTGGTGCTGGGATTCAATGAGTTCATGACTCTTCTAAGGTCACACTGTAAATAGCATTATGGAATCAATATTCTTCATGGCAAAGATTATGATGCCTCCTTTGCTAATCGAAATTTTATTTTTTAATGACAGAAATCCTTTCTACCTTTTTGTCATCTTCATATGTTTTCTGCTCGTTAAAGCCTTGTGGGTGCAGTTAGACATTTCGGCTGAATTCCGCAATGGCGCTGTGAGTGTTGAACTATCTTTTTTGTGGTTTAGGTCTATATGTCCTATGTAAATGATAGAAAGTTCAAGAATAATTATCTGTGGCTAGAATCTTAATTCTGCCCATCAAATTGTTATGTGCGCAAGGCAATATGTTTTCTGTGAAATCTTTTCAGCCTTTTACCTAATGCTTTGATCATAGGATTGGATTCTGTTTCAATGATATTAAGAGTTTGTTTCTTTTGTTGTTTAGTTTGTACTAGCTATATTTTCAGTTCGTAATTTTTGTCCATTCTATACAAAGTAATGATTTAGAATTCTGATTTTCCAGTCTTAACATTTTGCAGTTGCCTGGGCTTATTTCATTATCTTCGAAATTCCTTCCTACTGTTATGAACATTCTCAAACGACTAGCTGAAGAGGGACAGAAAGCTGCAACTAATGATCCCCAGGGAAATGCTCCTGTCTCGTCAAAGAGTTTCCAGAATGGTGCTGGCACTAGCACCAATATGTCATCAAGTGCATCGTCTGGTGTAACTTCATCAGGAAATGGATCTGAATACTCAAGTGTCGCAAAAGAAGAGTAAATGAAATCACTATCTGGTTGGAAGCTTTTTTAACAGTATGAGGATGTCAGTGATTCTGCTCAGTCTATAGTAGATTGCTACATGTGTATGGTATGTGATTATCCACTCCTACTACTCTGCAAGGGGTAATAGATTTTGAAGGCATCCCTTTTTTGTCCAGGTGCCAGATAGAGGGGGCTAGTTGGTTTTGAGAAATGCCCATTAAAGAGTATCTATCAGTCTAGGTGTTGATTCTGTTTGTTGGATAATTTACAAGGCTCCTTTTATGTACTGCTAGCCATCAGGGAGTTGGAATTGAAATTTTGTGAGGATCATACTACTGAGTTAATGGTTATGTTGTGCTTTTGTTTTGGTCCAAAAAGGGTGTCTTATTCTGGAACGAGTGAATGAAAATAGCCTTTTACTTTTTATCTCTGACTGACTGTTTGCTTTTGTAATGAAAAAGGCATATTCTTTATCACCATTTGGATTATAAGCTGCAGCATTTTTCCTACCTTGGGATGGAGACATTTTAGTTTTCTACATAACAACATTCTTAAGGTTGCAAAACCTTCTTCACAAATGTGAAGAGTGAGATTTGATTACAGCAGGTGGGGCTGAAAATTATCACAACGACCTAAACCCCTGCCACCCTTTTGTTGCCCGGGGCGTAGATGGTTTCGGCAGATTTCAATTTAAGTCCCTTGGTACCTTGCCCTTGTATTCTATGTTGACCACTGAACCGGATTGGTCCATGCTTCATCTGCTGTGTGGTACAGGTGCCTGCTGGGATGACAAGTCATTGCAAAGTCTCAAAGTTAAAAGCCCAGATTGAGCTAAAAGACAAAGGTGAAAACTTTGCATTCTCATACAGAGAAAGCTTTTTAATTAATGGAAGTTCTGTACTTTGGAAGTGAAAAATCATCAATGTCTCCATACCTAAACCCTCATAAATTCATATGCACCAGTTGAGGGGAAACGGGTGAACTTGTCCCAAGCAGGTTAAGGTCTTATCAATCTTAAAATTTCAGGTTAAGGTCTTATCAAGGTTAGAAGATTGTTACTCACCTAATGATGGCGGATTAGGAGTGAAGTCATGTTCAATCTGTAAATATCAGTTGAATCAAACTTATCATTTGACTCGTTAAATGACTTGTAATACTTGATTTGCTATACCATTGTCATCATAAATTCTTGAGTTTTGAGTAGATCATATGAGAGGCTTATTTCCACCATTGAAATGGTCAAAAAGATTGCAATGGACACTTTGATGGATGAGAAGGGCATTTCATGTGGAATGGTCACTTTCAGTGTAGGGTATCCAAAGTATGGACCTTTCATGGTTAGGCGAGAAAGAGAAATGCAACATTTATGCTAAGGTAAGGGCATGGAAAACACATGGTCCTGCATCAAACACAGTTAACTTTTGTTTGTCTAATTTGGTGGGAGAAGGAGAAACATATGATGTTGCAAACTTTGTGATTCATTCTTAGACACAAGTAAGAACCTAGTACAGGAAACATTAAAAACTTAAGAAAAAAGAGCAGTGGGCATATGTAAGAAAGATATCACAAGCAAAAATGTCAATACAAGTTGGACTTAACTTTGATTTTAATTTTGAATTTCCATGTTTTGAAAATTATTATTTACCCATGTAATTTTATTTAATTATCATATGATTTCTTTTATTATATTCTTTTGATTTTTTTATATATTCATAAGGAATTAAATACTTCTCCATTATCATTGTTCCCATTTGAGAAGTATGCTGCTTAAAGAATAAATTGGTAAAAAGGAAAAGGGTTTTTGAAAAATTGAAATTCATCAGCTAACAGAGACAGGGACTGGTGCTGGATCCAGTTTATTATTGCCTGGAAGGTCACCTCACCTCCTGCACATGAACTTTTGTCCTGTTTATTAAAAAAGAGGTGTGTTTGGTGCCCAATTTAAAGACATCACAAATAGCTGATAAAGTTACCACCCAAAGGATACATATGGGAGTTACGAAAAAAACCTCTTTTATAAAAGTTCAAATGAATTGTTGTATAGATTGATAACCCTTTTATAGGCACGAAATCGTCTGTTCCGTAAACCCTATTCTCATCCTGTGTCATTATACGACATCCATACATTTATTGTAAAAATTCAAATGAAATATTGCATAGATTGATAACCCTTTTTTGGGCACGAAATCGTCTGTTCCGTAAACTCTATTCTCATTCTGTGTTATTACATGACATCCACACATTTATTGTAAAAATTTAAATGAAATGTTGCACAGATTGATAACCCTTTTCTGGGCACGAAATTGTCTATTCCGTAAACCATATTCTCACCCTGTGCCATTACACGACATCTACAAATTTATTGTAAAAATTCAAATGAAATGTTGCACGGATTGATAATCCTTTTCTGGGCACGAAATCGTCTGTTCCGTAAACCCTATTATTATCTTGTGCTATTACACGACATCTACACATTTATTGTAAAAATTCAAATGAAATGTTACATAGATTGATAACCCTTTTTTGGGCACGAAATCGTCTATTCCGTAAACCCTATTCTTATCCTGTGCCATTACACAACATCCACACATTTATTGTAAAAATTCAAATGAAATGTTGCATAGATTAATAACTCTTTTCTGAGCACGAAATCGTCTGTTCCGTAAACCCTATTCTCATCCTGTGTCATTATACTACATCCACACATTTATTGTAAAAATTCAAATAAAATGTTGCATATATTGACATCCTTTTTTGGGCACGAAATCGTTTGTTCTGTAAACTCTATTATCATCCTGTGTCATTACACGACATCCACACATTTACACATTTATGTTAAATGCGTGGATGTCGTGTAATAGCACAGGGTGGGAATAGGGATTGTGGAGCGGATGATTTCATCCCCCCTTTTTTGGCCCTCTCGAAACGAAAAACCTTGTACACTAGATACGAAGAACGAAGAAGAAGAGAAACCCTCACGTACAATTTTTGTATTTCTCTATATTCTTCACTTTCTTTTTGATATATTATTATTTGAGCAAATATTAGGTGAAACCCTATTTTTCTATTTATCTTCAATGATATTAGATGAATTAATGTATAAAACCTGACAAATTCAAGTTAATTTATTATTTTCAATTAAAAGCTTATTATTATTAATTTAAATTATGTTTATAACATATTTTTAAATTATTTATTAATTTATTAAACATAATAAAGAAAAGGATAGTAATGCTATTAGTTAACTAAAAAAAGAGTTAAAATATGTCCTAATCATTGTAACAAATCTCTTATTGTAGCGGTCGAAAAATGGTACAAAATAAGATATTTCGATATTAGGCTCAAATACGGACCTCTATTATTCTTAGGCATCATTTTGTATTTATTATTATTTTTTATTTTTATTGTTATTGTTATTATTATTATTATTAATATTATTCGATCTTAATTTTAATTTGTTATTATTATTTCCATTAGTTAATTTTATCACTAATACAAATCATTCGTAATGCAATTATCAATTAATAACATATTTCTAATCATATTAAAGATCAGGAGCATTTTCGTCCTTGACACAATTTTTTCATTTTGTCCACTGCAACCAAACACATCTGTCATCGAGACGGAGACAGTTTTTCCTGTTCTGTCCACCACAACCAAACATCCCACTGTCTCCAGTTTTTGTTTCGTTCCGTCTCCATCCACTGAAGATAGCAACCACACGGACAGTTAGAGGTTTAAATATTTAATTTAAATATTAAATTAAAAATATTTAATGGTTTACTAATATTATATGAGTCGTTTTCAATCAACTTCCAGAGTGGCAGTTAGAACAGCTTCGGTGTTGGCTTGTGATTTGATGGAACTTCCCTGTGCATTGGGTTAACTGCCAACCATTAACTTGAATACTTCCATTAATACACTACCTTATTTTTATATATAGATTTAAATATAATATAAATTAATAATAATACCAAATATTAATAAACAAATATGAGTAAACATATTAAAAAATGCAATACTTCAAGTTTGATGAATCATAGGCTAATAAAATATTTTTAAGATAGCAAGTAAAAGGTATATATAGCAAAACTCCAATGTGATTATTATTTTCTAAAATGAGATTTTAAATTTGAATTTATTTAAAATAATTTATAATATGTTAAATTTTTTGTTTAATTGTTTTTTATATAATTCTTCAATATTAAAATCAAATCAGAGTAATCATGCTAATTTTGTTATATATTTAATATTTAATTACATCATAATTTATGTTAAAATAATTTAATAAAATTCAATCATCATCATCTTATTCAGCCTGAAGTTCTACAATAAAACGAAGTATGATAATACACAGCCTTACCACTATATAATAGAGAGGATGTTTCCAGACTCATATGTAGATGTGACAATAAATGAGTGATGCAGATATTTTTTTAAAAAGTGGTATGAAGATAATTTTTAAAATATATATATAGAAAATAAATATTAAAAATAATTTTAAAATAAAAATAGAAAATTACAACTAAAAAAAGAAAATTTCAATGGTTTTTAACATTATGAGATATTTTTCAATAAACATCTTTACATTACAAATAAAACGGATTAATTAAACATTTTTTCTATATTTGTATAATAAAACATGTAAGTACAAAAGTCAAATTTAATGTATTAAGTACACAAGGCTACCCACTTTACAGGTCATAATGAACACAATTTACCTTTTGTATTTTGACTAGAAGGCTCTTTCCTTGACTCGAATATGTGATTTTATGATCACAAATAAGTAATTTTACCAATTACTCCGAGGCTCACCCTCTTGCAAGTATGTAAGTATTATGTGATATTTTATAATATATACATTTTACTATTTTTCCATATAATGATTTTATAAATTATGAGTAATAACATCCCTTTTATTGAAAACCCTAAAAGTTTCATTACTGTCTTTTCCTTTTACATTACTTTTAACGAGACATGATTTTCTATCTAATTTTTATGGTGTCTTATTATGTTCTATGAATTTTAACCATTTATTTATACGGGTTCTGCATTTATTTATGTGGGACCTACACAAGATTAACATAAATAAATAGCTGAGATTTAAGGAACAGAATAAGACACTATAAAATTAGACAGATTATCCGGAATGGCTTTTAAACTTGAGAAGCTTTAATACATATTGGTAACTAAAAAAGAGAATCCAAAAGTAAACACTGGAGTTTACTATATATCAGAACAAAGGTTTGGATTGTTAAGCTGGCAATGGAGGTGGTCAGCTAGATATCACGTAAGAGTGCATCAAACGGCCATTAATTCCTTCTCCAACCGTTCATTGATGACCACCATTAATGACCCTCTACATCCAGTTGTCGTTTCAGGGAATTTAATACAGTTCAGTGAGAGAGAGAGAGAGAGAGGTGAACTGTATACTTCTGATGGTGATTTGGTGGTGCTCAAAGAAAAGCTTAGTTTTTCTTTTTATATGTGTGTGTGTGTGTTTCTGTGGTTTAAAATGATTTGAGAGAAGTATATATAAGTGAATGTGACTCAAAGCACACACAAACCAAGACCAACCAGAAGCAGCCAAATAGAAGGAGAAAGCAATCTGCAGGAGTTTTCTTCTGTGAATCTCTCAGTTTGGCTTCTGTCTGTCTACTGCACTTTCAATGGCTTTTCTTGGGGCTCCAAATCTACCGGTCAAGCTCTTTCTATGGCTTTTGGCTCTTTCTTCTTCTTGTCAAGGTCTCTTATTATCATCTCCTTCTCCTCCTCCACCTATATATATGTATATATTCTTCCTTGTCAATTCACTGTCACCTTTCTCTCTATTGAGTTCCTATTTACAGTTCTTTTACTTTTGAATCTCTTCAACTGGTAATGTTTCTGTTGCTTAAAACTGACCTGTAACGCCTGAAGTTGCAGAATGTGATTCCTTGTTCTTCTTCTGCTGCTTCTTATTTCTTTAGCTGGGTTCAAAAAGTTTTAAGGGTAAAGAGCACAAGTTTTTACTATTAAGAGCAACCCAGAAGTGGAAACAGACCTGTCGTTAATGATGGGCAGTTGCAGATTGGTAGTGGTTGGACTCATCAATTCATGTGTGGATAATCTTACACACAGCTCAACCCTCATTAAATAAGCCATACTGATACCTCAATTACACTGTTTAAATCTCATTAATGGTGAGGCTTTGTGGTTTGGTTGTAGGTGATGAGAAGTACTACTTGAAGTATCGATACCCTTTTATCAGAAAAGCCAGCAGTTTCTCTTCATCATCTTCATTCTCATCGAGCAGTGGATCAGGCAATGTCTACGATTACATAATCGTCGGAGGCGGCACCGCAGGCTGTCCGTTGGCTTCCACACTGTCTCAGAACTTCAGTGTTTTGCTGCTGGAGAGAGGTGGTGTGCCATTTACCAATGCCAATGTCTCCTTCCTCAGGAACTTCCATATCACACTTGCAGACATATCACCAACTTCCGCTTCACAGTTCTTTGCTTCCACCGATGGAGTACTCAATTCCAGGGCCAGGGTTTTGGGTGGTGGCACTTGTATCAATGCAGGTTTCTACTCCAGAGCAAGTCCAAGGTACGTGTCTGTGTGCCCCAAAACAGCTAAGTTCATGCACAGTTTTGTCTAAGTCTCACCTCCAAGTGTTGTGTCAAATTCTGAGCTCATGGAGTGCATGTTCATGGAGACCCTGACAAGTGTCTGCCACAGCTGGCTCACTTGTCAGGCATCAGTCAAATGATGTTATAATGTTAGATTCTAACATGGCAAATTAGTACGAAACCTTATCTCAGGCTTGAGTGATGGAGTAAACTAACCTACAAGGCAATTCAAAGTATGAATTTTATAAATATGAAATATAGTCATTTTTTACACCAAAAATTCAATTTTCAACTTTAAAATATAGACAAAATTAATCAATAAATTAATAAATCTGGATTATTTATAAATGGCATAAAGAGTTTGAGTCTGAGTTTGAATTTGAATTTGAGTTTGGACTAGTCCTCTTAAAAATATGGATATTGCTCTTATAGTATTATATTCTTTTTTTGGGACTTGAAAGTACTCATGTTCTTTAAAAAGAAATTTTAGCTATTTGCATAACAACACTTCATATTCTAATTTAAGGAAAAAAATTAATGAAGTACTAACTAATAATTCTCTAAAAACAAATGTCTGACCAAAAAATCCCTAATCCAATTTTTTGTTGATTGAAGACAATGAAGATTGCTTATATTAGAATTTAGCATATTTGAGGGTGAGCAAAGAAAGAATGAGTACATTATGATCCTTTTAAGACTCGGACAAAACGAGAAGTCTTGTGTATTAATTATGTTGATTTTATAATTTAATACATTTCTGTTTCACATTACAAGAAAATTAAGAAAAAAAATGGTCATAATAAGCCTCCATGTCTCACTAAGTAAAGTTACCATGAAAAGTTGCTAACCCAAAGCTTAGAAGAAGATGGTAATGGAGTCCAAAGGTAGGTATTATTTGGTTAGGAGCATTTATTATGGTCTTACAAAGTAATGAAAGTGAAGGGTCAATGTGAAAGCATTTATGACCCTTCTGGAAATATTAGGTGAAGGAAAAATATATAAAGCTAGGTCTAAATTTAAACACTACAAGAAAAGTTAGGTCTAATTTCGTCATCGGCAAATTTTTATTTAACGACGGTATTAATATTTGTCGTTAAATATAGAGAAAAATTATCCCGACAAAATTTACGACAGACTTTAATAATGGCATAAAACGGTTTTTGGTAAAATAAGACAATCATTTTCTTTTATTAGTCAATTACCCATTTTGGCCTATATGGTACATTGTATCATTTGTACCTATATATATAATATCACAAGACCACCTAAAAATATCCCCACCATATTTAATAGCATAACATTACTTAAGTTGGTAGGGAAATGTGACCCAATTAAGAGAATTAAGGTTTAAATCTTATCATTGGTTTTTATGATAAGTGACGATTGAAACTATGATGTTGTGATGCAGGTTTATAGCGGAAGTGGGTTGGGATCAAAAGTTGGTAAATGAGTCATATCCATGGGTTGAGAAGCAAATTGTTCATCAACCAAAGATTGCTCCATGGCAGGTTGCTGTAAGAGATAGTCTTTTGGATGTTGGTGTGTCACCATTTAATGGATTCACCTATGACCATGTTAATGGAACTAAGATTGGTGGTACCATCTTCGATCGGTTTGGCCGTCGTCACACTGCTGCTGAACTACTCGCCACCGCCAGCCCTCAGAGGCTTACTGTCTTGATTTATGCCACGGTTCAGAAAGTTCTATTCGACACGTCAGGTACATTCAAGAGAAGCTCGTATGTGGTCTGAACTCCACTGATGCCTATGAATATGACAAGCTTGTTTACTAATGTTTTTGGTGATGTCCGGATTCAGGAAAGCAACCAAAGGCAGTAGGAGTTGTTTTCAAAGATGAAAATGGTGCAAAGCATCAAGCTTTCCTATCAAATTGCAAGAGCAGTGAAGTAATACTGTCAAGTGGAGCCATTGGAACCCCACAGATGTTGTTGCTGAGTGGAGTTGGTTCAAGAGCCGATCTTGAAAAGATGAACATTCCTGTAGTACTGGATAACAATTTTGTTGGGAAAGGCATGGCTGATAACCCCATGAATGCAATCTTTGTTCCGACGAAAAGTCCGGTCGAGCAGTCACTAATCCAGACTGTAGGAATCACCAAGATGGGTGTGTACATTGAAGGTAGCAGTGGATTTGGTCAGTCCAGTGACAGCATACATTGTCACCATGGAATAATGTCTGCAGAGGTAAGAACTTGAAGGAAAATTTGCCATTTTCATTCTTCTAAGTTTAGTTTGAATGTTCAGATCAGTAAGTATTCAAGTCTGTTGCGTAAACCAGTTAGGCCAACTATCTACAATTCCTCCAAAACAAAGGACACCAGAAGCCATCCAAGCTTACATTAACAGAAAGAAAGAGCTACCACGTGAAGCATTCATGGGGGGATTCATTCTTGAGAAGATTGCCAATCCAGTTTCAACAGGTCAGCTCCATCTGATCAACACCAATGTTGATGATAACCCTTCTGTCACCTTCAACTATTTCAAACATCCAGACGATTTACGACGTTGCGTTAACGGTGTTCGGATGGCCACCAAGATGGTGCAATCTCAGTCCTTCAAGAACGTGACACAATGTGACAAGATTCCAACCGAGAGAATCCTTAACATGAGTGTCCACGCTAATGTTAACCTTGTCCCTAGGTATCCCAATGACACCAAGTCCCTGGAGCAGTTCTGCAAGGACACTGTCATAACAATTTGGCACTATCATGGTGGCTGTAATGTTGGCAAAGTAGTGGATCCTGACTACAAGGTTCTTGGCATCACGAGGCTCCGTGTTGTCGATGGATCGGTGTTCGATAAGTCCCCAGGAACTAATCCTCAGGCCACAGTAATGATGATGGGAAGGTAAGACCACAGCAAGGGTCATTCCTAGCCATAGCCATCAACTTTGGTTCATTGACAAGTTGTCTGTTCTTTCTTATAAGGAACAAAATTTTCATACCAGACTTGTCGTGACAGTACCTTTCTTTTGAACTGCAGATACATGGGACTGAAGATTTTGAGAGACAGACAAGAAAATGAAGGTGGCATCTGAAGATGAGCAAGTCAAGTAGGAGGAGCATTGAGTAGTGGAATTGTAATGTAGCTAAATATTTTAGCAAGCTGTTTTGAGTATTACATAGAGTAGTGGCTTGTCACATCTTATCCGTGTCCATGATTTGTAGCTTAAGTTGACATGGTTGGTTGCCAGGAAGAGGACAATGAAAAGAAATCTACAAGTTGAGTCATATGTTTAATGTTCTTTTCCTGTCCTAAAACCACTCCAAGACATCCCATGTACTCTGCTAAATACACAGTACATTTCCTAGTGTCAATATTGCATCAAAAACCATTTGTGATTAGGACTAGAGTTAAGTGTTTGCTTTCACAGTTTATGAGAATTGATGTGTAAGAGTTTGGTGAAAGAAGTTAACAGATGGGTCAAAGTATGCAGGGATTCTTCCAAACGCATCATTCTTGAGTTCAATGGAATTTATATAGATTTTAAGGAAAAGTTCCATCAAATAGAGATTTTTTCTTTCAAACATCTTCGAAATGTATAAAGGACCACTACTACAAGTAGTCCTTCACTGCATTAGACATTTAGACATAATGCTAGTGGCAAAAAGTTTGGATTTGACATTTTTTCTAGTTCAAAGAATTATAAAAATTGGATTTGTTCAACTCGAAGTTAGCCAATTAAAATACATGTGATTAGATTTGGATTCGGATCCAAGGCACGAACTTGGTTCTTAGGTTCGAACCTGTAACCACTCTTACTTAAAGCAGTGTTTTGTTCAATTTGGTGGTTGTTGATTACAAGGCTAGACCTGGTTATGTATAGGAAAAGATTTGCAATAAGTTTTGACCTGGTTATGTATAGTAAAAGATTTCCACAGAACTCATTCATTAATTCATAAAGATTGAGACTTTAAGAATTTTTATTAACAATCCAAGGTAATATCTTTCCTGCTTCCATACCCCAGAAATGTTTCTTATACCAAACAAAAATGTGACACAGGAAACTGGAAATGGGAAAAACATCTGAGGAATGTCTTCCTGAAAGCCAGTTCTTACCAGACACCAACACATACAATTCATTCATCTAACATATCTGCCCCAAAACTGGAAAGCTTCAACTTCATGTCTTGTGTTGAAACAAAAATTGTGCTTCCAACAATGATGGAATCTTTCCAGGTTTTTCTCAAGACATGTATGATCACATCAGACCAATATCCGAACATTGAAACGGGAGATCGAATTCTAACTTGTTCCTGGGGATTGTTTTTGTGATAACCCATGTTCACTCATACTGCCTCTGGACAAACTTCTTAATCTCTGCCATAACTGCCTCCTTTCTGTCATCAAAGAACCTGAAGTAGAATGCCTTCTAAAGGACTCGCTTTCGCGCTCCTCGAGTTCAGTTGGTGTTGTCAATAACTCTGATGATGATAATGGCAAAGATTTATCAGGTGGCAGAGCTTCCATCAGCTCACCTGAAACCCTCCTGTTCTTATTGTCCTCCTGCTGCAGAAGTTTCTCGTGACTGCAACTTGTCGAACCAGGCACTTCTGTCTCGTCAAATTCATTGCATACAAGCTTCAAGGCCTGAACTACTTCACCCATAAAAGGGCGGTGAGATACTTCAGGTTGAACACACATTGATGCTATAGCTGCTACTTTAGCTATGGTATCAAATGAAATGGTTGACTTGATAACTGGATCAGTAATAGTTTCTAATCCTTCCTTGATTGTGAGGAGTGGGCGAGAATAAGCAACAAGATTTTCTTGACCTGGTGGTTGTGACAAGTCGACAGGTTTTCGTCCTGTTAGGAGCTCAAGGAGGACAACACCATAGCTATAAACATCACTTTTAACCAGAAGATGGCCTGTCATTGCATACTCTGGAGCCAGATACCTGAACAAGATATATTACAAAAAAAAAGCTTTCAAATTGGAAGGTAGCATATAAAACTTTCATGCAACTATGATTGTTGTGAGAAATTATACCCAAAAGTTCCCATAACATGTGTTGAGATGTGATTGTTCCCCTCATCCACTGCCGTTCTAGCCAATCCAAAATCTGAAACCTTTGGAGTAAAATCATGCTCTAACAAGATGTTGCTGGACTTGAAGTCACGATGTATGACCCGAGGGTTTGAGTCTTCGTGCAGATACGCTAGGCCTCGAGCTGCACCAAGGGCAATCTTCATTCTAGCATCCCAGTCAAGTGGACTCCTCTCTTTGTCAAGCCCTAGGAACACCAAAGGAAATCATTGAAGAAGGCGTTTAATTTTAAGAAAATCAAAATGGAACACTTTTGCCCCACAAATGGAAGCAACACTGAACATCTGTAAGAATTTCACTCACCATGTAAATGCGATTCAACGCTTCCATTTGGGATAAGTTCATAGACGAGGCAGCGAAGATGACCCTCAGTACAGATTCCAATCAACTTAACTAGATTTCGGTGATGCAGACGGCCAAGCATCTCAATTTCTGCCAAGAACTCACGGCTTCCATGCTGATCATCTCTCTTTAAAACCTTCACAGCTACCTCCTTTTCACTATCTAGCTTTCCACGGTAAACGACACCAAATCCACCTTCTCCAAGTACTCTTGAAGCATCAAAGTTATTAGTAGCTCTCTCTATTTCAATTAAAGTGAATGTCTTGGCAGATCCAGTATAAGTCATTGCACCAGCAGTTAATGACACTGATTTAGAATCGGCCATACTTGCAAAAGTTGTTGGCTTAGAACTCCCTGTAAAGTTTGGATATCAATATATGCATCTCAAGAGCTATGCATATCCTAAAAGTGATACAGAAATGTGGAAATAATGACCATAAGTCTCCAAACAACTTGGAAACGATCATCACAAAGTCCGGTAGAAGATGGTCCAAATGGTTATACCTGATGGATTTACAGGAGAAGAAACTAATGGAGGTGGAACTTGTTGCGGTTGAGAAGAATGGGTTCTATATCGCAATATAAACAGCCAAAAAATAGCAATGCATATAACCAAGACAGTGAAGGTGGAGGCTATTATTACAGCCATAATGCTTTTGCTAAGCCCATCTTTCTTCCATCTGCGCACATCAACTCCTAAAGGTTTATTTATCCTTCCATTGTTTCCATGACCAGCATATGAACCATCTTCACTAGTAGAAATCGTAGATGGTGATGGTGGAGACGGTGGGAGACCTGCAGATTGTGCCAGCTTAGGACTGCATATAACATAAAATGCTCCTATGTTGACTAGAGATGCATAAACGTTAGAAAAAGAAGGTGATCTCACTTTTAATGCCAATTGAGCAACATTCATTTGCAGCTTAAGAGTTCTAATATTGTACCTTAGTCAGGAACAAAATTTCCTTCGTAGCAAGGCTTTTTGAGAAATTCTTCTGTATTCTAAATCAACAATCCTTAATTCAATGCTCAAGAATGACTGCTACTACATGGTCCTTTAATCCAGTAATCCATATTTCCAAGGGATGTTTTATGAACTTAGTTGAATGATAAAACTTGAAGTTTCACGTGAAGTTCAGCATATAACCTGGATATTGCACATTCAATACTTCATAGGGACCAAAGACAGAAGCCTTTATTTGAACCTGTCTGTTCCAGAATTTCTTGTAGATCCAAAGTGCAGTAGTATCATCAAATTTTAGTCTTCTTGGTACAAGATTGATGAGAACAGTGCTTTTGTCTAGCTGTTCACTAGCTGCATTTGCTCCCATTATTCGGACTTGGCTATCGTTGAGGGCAACACCGGCTGCAATTTCCTCAGCAAGCGCTGTCACCAAGGTGAAAAATGTATCGATCGCAACACCGAGACGAAGTTTCACTTGAATAGGCCACACACATGCACAGGGGGATCCAGGGGGTGTATTTGTTAACGGCTCTGCACATGTAACTGATGTACAATCTACAGGAATGAACCACTTACACAGGTTTAGATCTAATACGCCAATTATACCAAATCTGAAAAGATTGGTTAATGCATATATATAACAAGAAGTTACCACTTGGGGGTGGTGGTGGCAGAGTCATCATATGTAATGGTGGTGGAGACTTTGTCTTTTTGAAGGAATAATCCACAGGAGACTTTGCAGGGGGGTGAATGTGAACTTGCAGTCAATAAATTGCATCTTCATGAGTTACTTGTAAATTGATATTAGGAAAACAAAGCACCAGGTTAATGACTGAGTCAAATAACAAGGAAATCTTCTCATACTGTTGATTTGGCTTGGTGAGTTATGGGGCGATGCTGCAGGTGCAAGCGAATTCCTCCTCCAAGATGAAGGATATGGAGACTGGATTGGTGAGATTGAAGGGCCTATCATTCAATCAAAAGAAGTTCAAAACTAGATGAACTATTTGTAGTAATCTGTGGACAGTGATTTGAGGTTATTTTAATTTGCAGAATCAAACCTGTGCTTCCAGAGAAATGCAGATGACTAGAGTAAGCTGGTTCAGGAGAGCTCACATGTTTCCTTGCGTGGTGATTTCTATGACTTACAATCAAAGGCAAATGTGCAGAGCCGTGCATCCATTTGTTGGCAGGATCCTCAAAAGGTAACACAGAAGGTGCAAGTGCAATGCTTGATGGTCTATAGTCATTATGTGCATGAAGAGCTGTAACAAGATAAACAATTGTGATTATCCAATTCCATATACTACATAAGTTGGATGGAAAGATAAGGGAAAGTGGCAAGCCTTTTACCTCTATTTGAAGATTGATGGAAAGATAAGGGAAAGTGGGATGCTCCGGATGGAGGTTCTGCAACAAGCTTTTCATGTCTTTTCCTGCCAAAGCTCAGAGGAGTTTGATTAGGCGAAGACCCAGGATCTGTGGCCAAGAAAGTAAAAGAAAGAATTAAAATAAAGATAATCAATCAAAGTGGAGTGAAGTGCTTTTCAATTGATCATCAACCAAAGTACATATAGTGTAGTGGCACAAAAAAACTATTATCTAACAATGCCATAGAATATGGGTTTTTCAGAATGTGGATGACTAGAAATGGCCTCCAAGTAGGAAAGCACTTCCATCTATACTTATTTGATCATATCACATGAATTCTTGGTCTTTTCCACCTGAGAGAGGCACAAACGCAGATTTCATTTAGCAATTATTTCAGAAATGGAACAATCAGATAACCAAGAAGTTCACAGATCATTGTCATTCTAATTGTGTTTTAACAATCCAATTCCATGTCTTCTTATGTTTTCCAGGGAAAATTTTATCACAGGAAAATGAGAGACAGAGCATCAGAAATTCAGGTATCATGAGATGCAATAGCAGCTTGGAAATGATAATCAGACTACAGAACTTTCAAGATTTATCTTGCAAATAGTAGATCGTTAAGAACTTGACAATTTTGCATTATCAAATGAGCCAAAAGAAGCAACAAACTAAACTCTAACTTGGAATCCAGGATCTAACAGCAGTTCAGTCATGGGCATTACTCACATTACACGTGAAATTGGGAAACCAAGAAAGACAAGAAGTCACTGTACTGCACTACCTACTCCTTTAAAAATGTGTGTTTTACGTGTAAAGGCATATTCATCCATGGAACACAGATCCTCAAGCTCATTCCAAGTTCAGAATTCAAGTAAATTCACACATAAAAATGGAGAAACCAGCTGAAAACACTAAAAAGATCTAGTCCCACTACCTGCAAAACCAAGAACGGACGTGACATACACAGCTACACATAAGATCACCAGAAAGACTCCAACTTTCGACCCCATTTCACTCATAAAGAACCCGAAGATCAGTAATCAACCCCCAAGATCTCTCATTGGTCACCCAACCTTGTTAAGTGGAAGAATGTTTTGAAGCAAAAACATGAACATGACTTGAAGAAGCATCTACGGAACGCGTCACAAGTGTCCACAGAGAAGACCCACATACAGTACAAGTGAAGTAAGAACAAGACAAGCTATTGAAAACATGAGAACAACGTTTGCTGGCAAGAAACCTTAAGCACTGAAGTTTTGCAGAGCTTAATGAATGTTAATAGAAATAATTACTTTCTGTCACAATCCAAAAGCTGCCAGAATTGCTCATAAAGAACTAAGTGACCGACCCTTTTAAGTGAGAGGTTTGGTGGGCATAAGAAAGAGAGAGAAAGAAGTAAAAGAGGGAAGAGTTCTAAAAGCTCCTCATGACATGGATGACTTCACATAATCTTGGTTTGAAAGTAACCATATACCAAGAATTGTTTATTATGTTATTGCTTGACTTAATGGCCTCTTTCTAAATTACCACTATTAGAGATGATTCTCTCCAACCATGGAAGCAATGGTATCTGCATAAAAAGAATCAGACTGACATTTCAAAAGGGTCTTGCTTTTACTTTACCACTGCCTTGCTTGACTCTATTTTAGCTACCTGCTTGTACCTCCATGAACACTTGATTATTGGTTTGAAATTCAATATTTCCAATATAATACAACTTAATCTAAATATTTAAAAACATTCAAAATAAATCATAATATGTTCAAAACGTTGAAAACATAACAACAAATTTAACGAGATTAACTCGCCTTTAATTAAAAGTAACGTGATCAGACATCTTTTTTATTTTTAAAGTAAAAATAGACTTTATTATCACATAATTAACTTTTAAAAATTAATCAAAAAGTGAATCACATTTTTATAATATTCGCCGTTTATGTACTAAATAAAGAAATTATCATAAATCAACGATCAATTTAAATTACGAGACATTTCACTAAGTCAAACAAAACATATTATTTTTCGTGTTTTATAAACCGTACGTCGTGACAAAAGATAGTCATATCTACACACTTAATCAAACACGATTTCGGCATACTTCTCTTGAATGGCATGGCCTAAACATAAGAATACGGTCATGAAAAATCTTAAGATATTTTTACGTAATCATGATAATTTTAGTTAATTCCGTTAAATTTTTTATTCGCTTAAACTTTGTTTTAAAGACTTTAAAAGTCAATTTAACCGCTTCGAAACTTTAAAATTAGTTAAGTTTAAAATACATTTTTTTTGCCTACTTTCTATTCTTTCAAACCTTAAATCCAATCATAATATTTAGACAAGTTTCTGATCATTGGGGACTAATCCTCTGACCCAACAATCTTGTAACAACTCTGTTCCAATGCATCTCAGCCATTCATGTATTAGAAAAGAGTTGGTAGGGAATTGTTACCTTGGGGGATTTGAGGGGCTGATCATTTTGTTGTTAGGTGAAGGTACACTACTGTAATAATAGTACAAAATACAGACAGCAATCAAAAGCTTCAAGACTAAAAGTAACACATATGCTTTATTACATTTCAGTACTATTTCTACAGTGTAAGCATCTGTATGTTTGTACATTAAAGGGGATTATCTTGAAGCACTTAACTTTTCAGAAACCACCAATCAAATGGCAATCAAGCAAAACAACATAGTCACCCACCAATGTATGTTGAAGATGGGCTTTGACAAGACATCTCACATGTTAGATTTTTACATTACTATCATTAATGTGGTGTTTGGTTCAATTATAAATTAGGATATGACCACACAAAAAAGTTTGAAGGTTAGGAGGCCTTTCATCTTTTTGTAGAATAAATGTCTACCAATCTTGATCTCATGATTCATATTAACAACATTGAAGCTAAATTGATCTGATTGTCGAAGCTAACTTGACTTGGCTTGGTTCGACTCAGGTCAATTAGATTTAGATTTAGAGTTTTTATTTTTTTAATACCGAATATTCGAGTTTAATCTAGCCTAAAGTTTAAAAACTTTTAAGAAAAAGATATTATTTTTAATTTAAAATTTAAAAATATATATTTAATTTGGTTTGATTCGTGCAACCATTAAACTTTAGATTAGGGCAGAACTGAACATCGACGGTAAAATTTTGGATCATATTGAAGCTTGAATAGATCCAAATTTGATCCGACCTATTGTTAATCTTAAAGAAAATAATGTTAAAATATGTAAGTATTACTTAAATCGACTTGTCCCTTAAATGATCCTTTTTCGCTTTTGTAAAAGTGAGGCATAGGCTTTGGTATCTTCTTGGCAAGTGTGAATTCACTTTGATTGTCACATGTTTCACGGGTCTTTATTACCTACTTAGTTTCTTCCAAAGAGGTTGCGTCTGACCTTATGGTTATAAAAGAATAACTTAACCGGTTGTTTTGAGGGACCAAATGAACACATTACCATCCCAATGTCGGAAGTACATATGCAGCCGACACTCCCTAAGCCACTCTTTGCATTCTCTTTATAGTCTTATTAATTACATCTGCCGATTGAGTATACTTGTAAAACAGATGGACCCAACTCTTTATGTTGTATACTTTATAAAAAGGCATAAAAAGAGACAGCAAGAGTAAATAGACCATGGGCATGGTCTGTGTTTGGATTGGGGTATCTTCAAGTAGGCCCAACTTACAATATTGTTGGTCACACCGCCTACATCTATAAATATAACCCATGCTCATTCTGATTTGATGGGGCCTAAATCCGATCTGCTCCGGCTTAATTTGAATTAGCTTTAGGTCCAATTTCAAGTTTGAGGGCCCAACTTGAGGTCCAATCGAAAAAGTCCAAATGACCCAACTATTCGAACTAAAAATGATCCAAAATAACGTAATTTTGAATAATAAATTCGAGCTTGATCCGATCTTATTTGAACTTTAAGTTGGGCTTAGACCTAGTCCTTTGTCGTACTTAAATAAAAATAGTATTATTAATATGAGGGTGAAATAATAATATAGAATGTGTTATATGCATAACAATCAATCATATAATATATAATTCATGCTTATAATTTTGGGGCCCTAATTATTGTTTTAGTCTTTATGAGGGTAAAATATAAAACTTATTTTTAGTTTATTTTTAAAAAATGTTTTTATTATTTCATATTATTGAATAAAAATGATATTGAATTAGTATAACATAAAATTTTATTAAAATTAAGGCAGAGTAATTATAACAATTATATCATATGCATAACATTTAATATATGATATTTTTTTAAAAATAACTAGATTAAAATTTAGTAAAAATTTCTTTTTAAAATATTTTAATATTAGAAAATGCTTTTAGGTTATTTAAAATAATAATATTGTTTTTATAATAAATGAAAAATTGATCCTTTCATCCTTTTCAATGTAATGCACATTTGTGATACATCAAATCCAAAATAAATAATTAATCATATATTTAAAACACCACAAGGAGCTATTTAATTGGATATGCTCTTTATCTTCATTATTTCCATTCTTTAGTTATTATTATTGTTGTAATTATTAATTGTTTTAAATCTTCAGTCATTTTATTATATTTTTATTATTATTTTCATTACTATTATTATTATTATTATTATTATTATTATTATTATTATTATAGTTTATTTAATTTAATTTTTTCCTTCATGTAGATCATTTGGAAGCAATCTTTCTACTAGTTAAAGATAAGACTGCGTACTACTAAATCTTTACAAACCCGCACCTCAGCGAGATTCTTACTTAAGCCCTCTCAGGGACTTGCTTAAGAATAAAAAAGAGGTAAATACTATAGAACAGGGTTTGATCCTATTTATGAGAATTCTGTAAATATTTTATTTCAAAAACAAAGAGAAAGTTCGAAACAATTAGGATTATTTTGCAGATTGGATGCAGTTACTAATTCATGATTTGGCATGTACGATACGAGTTGACAACAGTTATAAACCACCTGTATCCACGTTTCCGAAAACACCCTTCTCTTTCAAGAGGATTCGCGACACGTCAAACCTTGGTAAGGATTTTTACTTTGCATTGAATTAAACCACATACTCCACCGCTTGTGCAAACCCCTGTTAATTCCTTTGAGTTTCATTCTTGCGAACGTGCTTTTCAGGCGGGATACTTAACATGTTAGCTACAACATTGTACGGAGATGTTATAGTTATTATCCGTACGTATACGTATGTAACATCATTAATTTGTTTATTATTAAACAAGGTTTATAAAAAAAATAGTGAATTTTATCACAGTCTATTTCATTCTAATCAGTAAAAATCCTAACACTGGTTAAGAGTCTTAAGTCCTTATTCATAAATTTTGAATGTTTAACACCTAAATTTAGCTTAAAAGGGTTTATGTAAGCATAGGATATGGTAAAATTATTGAACTTTAGGTCAAGTTTGAGTCTGAGTAGTCAGTACGAGATTTAATCCTGACAACTTGATTTATTATACAAAAGAACATTATTTTAGATAAGTCGATTAGAAAGAACCGAGTCCCAAAGTTTGGGGACTCTGTTCTGCTCTCCCTGAATTGAGGAGAACAGAGTAAACAGAACAGAAGATATGTTCTCCTATCCCAATACATGGGCTGCTCCCAGAGTTTGTTACTTTGTGCCAAAGAACCATAGCTTCGGGACGAAAGGTTCACTGAAAACATGGTACTACCTAAATAACATCCTGTGGCTTAAGCTCAGGTAATGCATAAGTCAAACACATCAGTGCTGCACTCCACTTGCATACAGCTTTCATGATGTGTTCTATTACGCATGAGCTAATACTTTATAGTTAGTGGCTCAGGCCAATTTCGTTATGTTCGTAACAGACCACACTATTAGAGTATTTCGTATTACTAAATATAAAAATGTTGGTTTATAAATCGAAAGGTTTAATTATTCAAATGATTAATTTTAATTATTTTGACAATAATTAGACTTAAATTTAATTCTTATTATCGAGTTTTACATTTTACCCATATTAAAAATTATAATATGATATTATAATAGGTTTGATTCAGATTTTTAATTTCCTAATTGTTTATCTGAATGTCCAATCTCAACGCTCGATCTAATTACTCTTAAATTTTATAAGAATATTATATTAGACCAAAATAAACTGAACACGTACAATTCAAATGAGGTTTCATCTAAACACTAATTATTGATAAGAGGAGTAGTTCATTAAGTTTATATGCATGCTCAATATCATACATTCTTCTCATATGGAACAAATTCTTACTTATATTTTAACACGTTATTTTATAAGTGGGCTAATTTAAGGCCCAACATATAACACAATCTATCGTATCGAGATGATGGGGGCTAACTTAAGAACAACTTATATGAGTATTGGGGCTAGAATGTGTATTTCAGACATTAAATTGTACAAGTCTTTGGACTTATCAGATATACAATTAGCAATTAATTGGGAGAAGGCTTGAATTTAGATTCAATAATTTATTTTTTTAGATTCAGACCGATGTAATATTCAATCCAACCCAAATTTGTTAATAAAAAAAAAGAGATAACATATTATAAAATAATCAACATTTTTATAATTTTGTAATTAAGTATCTAAAATTTTAAAAATTTTAATTAAGTGACTAATCTTTGATAACATTATCAATTTAGTTCAAAATGTTAGATTTGTTAACCTTTTACTAATTTGGATAAGCTAACAAAAACCTTTTGCTAATGGCATGTAAGCTACTACGCAAAAAATTAATTATCAACTAATCTTAATGTAAACTAAAACACTCAACCCGAAATCTCTTTCGCACATTCGGTTAGGTATTTTAGTTAACGTGGATAATTAGTTGACAATTAATTTATCACATGAATGCTTAGATGTTATGAATAAAAAAGATTCCGTTAATTAAACTAGTAAAATAATAATAAAACTACCTAATCGAAAAAATCTTTAAAATTAAAGTATTTAAAAATATATTATCCCTAAAAATAACATATTTTATTGAATGCAACTTAGTTCGAAGTTTTCGTAATTGTTCAATTTTCATTATATTTTAACTCGAAGAAAAAAAAGATTGGGCCGATCCAATTTATTACTATCCATACAATTAATCTAATCTTGATTTTGATGGGATATAAGTATAATTAAGCCTGGTCTTGAACCATCATTAGCATTTCTGATTATACATTCTTAGATGACAAGAGAAAAGATCACTTTCAATCTAATAATCAAAGATATATAAAAGTAATATGTTCAAGAGTCTAGTCAGATTGACTTAAAAAACATTAAGTGGAAGTTAAGTTTTCCCTTTAGTTACCAACAAAAAATAATAAATTATTATTATTATTTTAATCTTATCATTAGTTGAGGAATCAATTTGATGTTGTCATGCCAATGATTTGGTCAATAATGTAGATATAGAAAATCAATAATAAGCAGAAAAAAGCTTTTATGTTGTGTTTTAAGTTATTAATTTAATTTAAATTTAAATGGAAATAAACGGATTAATCAAATTTTAAATTAAACTTGATTTTTATTTAAATTTAACATGAAAATTTTAAAAAATATTAAAAACGAAAAAAAGGGGAAAATATCATTAATTTTGGATTAATTTTGTATATTGGAAATCTTTTTAATTGAATAAATTTGATTTATTAAATACTTGATAACCACAAACTAATTTCATACATATTTAGAACCTAATTTATAAATTATAGCGAATTAATTAACACAAATATTACGTGCAATCAAAAATTTAATTAATGCATACTCATACTTTATTTAGGCTTAGCAAAAAGCTTAGACCTACCTAAGCTTGAATCTATTTGAAAATTTATTTTCGAACTCGGGTTTGACTTAAAGATTGATCTTGCTTAAAGCTCCGAGCAATTTAAAGTCCATTAAACCGGGTTAATTATCAAACTGAAAATAACAATGTTTTATTTAAAACTGATTATATTTTATGTCGGATTGAGCTTCACAATCTAAACTTGGTACGAAACTAAAAAATTTGAAAATAAAAAATCTTAAACATATTCGAAACCTAGTCAACTTAACAGAGCGTGTTGACTTTTGATCGATCAGCTTAGTTTTTCTAACCAGGGATGGATCTATTTAAATTTATTCTTAAAGATGACAGCTTTCATCCTTCAAATCATTGTTGCATGAAGTCCAAGTTAGATACATAAAACAAGAACATTAGTTGGAACGTAACATGGTGAGTTCAGTGAGACATCATTAACACAAACTCACAATGTCCAAACCAAACACTTCCTCTTTCTGATTCACTTATTTCTCAAAACCTCATCATTGTAAGATTTTTTAAAGAACAATCCATAAGTTGTATATGATTCATACCCCTTAATGTTTCCAATCACACAGCCTATTTTTATCACTTTATCATATTTTGATGTTAATAAGAACATTTAGAATCATTTGGAACTTCTTCTGACCTAATAATAATAATTAGCCCAATCTTATATACTAATAAAGTTTTATATCTTAATTTAGAGATAATTACGATTAGATGGATTATAAAATAAATTTTTTTCGTGGGTCAAATATTTCAAGTTTGGTTTGATTAAATTCAGGTAATGTTTAAAATAAAATTATTTTATCTTAAGTAATTTAAGTTTAAAATTACATATCAATTTAGTAATTTTTAAATTTGAGTTAAACTCAATTTTTAGTTAATTCAATTTATTAATTTTGAATTGAATTATATCATTTCTAACATCCTTCACAATCACAAAAGCAAGAGACCCTCTTTCTTTTGTAATACTATTATACTAATTCCAATGTAAAGCAATGAACTTTCTGTCTCCATAATCCTTATATCTATACAAAAGCAAAAACCCAAGTAGATTCTTACATTCTTTTTTCATCTCTTCCTAAATTTATGATTTTTATTGGGTCTATTTTGTCATTCCTTGTCTCTTAATTAAGGCCTAAAGTTTGGACCTTTACAATCTCTTTCTCTATCATTACTACTGTCTCTCTAGAGAGAGAGAGAAAGAACCTTTCTTTTTCCTCTCCTCTCTTGAGCCATGGCAGATAAGGTCTACCCTTCTAATAAACCGGCCACCAACGGCGGAGCCACCACCAACCCTGCCTTTCCGGCCTCCAAAGCTCAACTCTACGGTGCCACACGTCCAGCCTACCGTCCCCAACCCAACCGAAAAAGGACACGAGGCAGTTGCTGCTGTGCTTGCTGTGTCTGGGTGACTGTCGTCGTAGTATCTCTTCTGATCCTTGCAGCCATCACCGGAGCTGCCATCTACATCATCTACCGCCCTCATCGGCCTTCGTACGAAGTCTCCGGCCTCAAAATCTCATCTTTGAATATAACCTCCAATTCCCAACTCACCACCAATATCAACCTCAACATAACCGCAAAGAATCCCAACAAAAAACTCGTCTTTATCTATGGACCTTCAACGATCTCCGTCGCGACAGACAAAGATGAGATAGTTTTAGGCAATGGGTTGTTACCATCTTTCGTGCATGGCACAAAGAACACAACTTTGTTGAAAGTCACAATAGCAAGCAGTGGTCAACAGCTTGATGACACGACTGCTGGGAGCTTGAAGACGGAGTTAAAGAGCAAGAACGGGGTGGGGTTGAAGCTAAAGTTGGAAACTAAAGTGAAGGTGAAGATGGGAGGGTTGAAGACTCCAAGAGTCAAGATTAGAGTGACCTGTGATGGGATTAAAGCTACTGTTCCTAGTGGGAAGACTGCAACTACTGCTTCAGTTTCCCATGCTCGGTGCAAGGTTGACTTGAGGTTCAAGATCTGGAAATGGAGTTTCTGAGATGAGGAAGTTTGTAGGATTGACAAGGTCTGATATGTGTGTTTTATTATTATTATTTTTGGCTATTTTCTCTGCAATTCTTTGCTTTTTGTTATACATATGTTCTTGGTTTAAGTGATTATATATGTTTGTAAATGGAAGGGTTTTAATTTTGGTCAAATTTAATATTGAAATCAGAAATTTTACTCTGCTTATACATAACTTGGAATTTTTTAAAAATTTTGATTTGATGGAATTTGAAATTATTTTATATCTTGCTTTGGATATTGATTTCAAGTTTATAATTAAAATTGATATAGTAATGCTATATATGTTCATTTTGATATTTTTGATTTTTCAATTTTGAGATAGAAGTTATATTTTTAATTCGATTGAATAATATTAACTTGTTTAAGGATACCTAAATTAGCATACCTTAATCCAACATTTGATGCCAATACATATAATTCCATCTTTAAAAAATTGACCCTTTTGTTTTTATTTTCTTGGATATATTTTTTAAAGGTTGTTGGAGTACCTAAAGGCTTATGAATTTTCAGTTTTCACATGAAAATGACTAATATATTTAAAAAATAAAAAGCTTGATGCATCAACAAGCAACATGCACTGGCTTTCCTTTAATTACAAGCTGTGGTATGGTCCTTGACCTTACAGGACAACACTATAGCTTATGATTCACACTCTTATATCATCCCCACGAACCCTTTTTGAGTGGTTAGTGGTTGTCATGTCACTTCCAAAATGTGCACAAAAGTCTTCAACAAACCATTCTTCTCATTGTTTTGTCTCTTTCCTGTGTGTTTATTGTATAGAAATGAAACACCGTTTGGTGCATGCAATTGTTTATACATTGGTTGAATGGTTCAAAGTGTCGGTGGGAGGTTGCAAACTATAATAATGGTGGTGTGGTACACAAAGAGGAAGAGGACATGATTGTGGTGAGGTTGGTTCTTTTAGGCCCCTTTTGGTAAACCCTAGTTTTAGTTTGTGGTGATGATGATGACATGTGGAGGAGGTTTTGATAACATGCCATGGCTTTATTTTGTGCCATAAGGGGATTCTTTTGGCAATCGTATGCACTTGTGTGTTTGAATTATGCATAAGATCGCTAATTTAAAATTTTCACAATTTAAAACTAATCAATTTCAAATTGTTAAAATTAAGTTTGAGTACAATTTTATAGGAATTTATTTTTTTTAAAATTAAGTTTACATTTGTTTGACAAATTTAAGCTTAATTTAAAACTTATGTTAATTTTAAACTTAATTGAATTGAATAAATTTCGAAATAAAATTTCAATTTTATATTAAATTGATGATTTCTTTTAAACACAAACTTTATTAAGACATTAATAAAGAAAGAAATTGATGTTGCTTGAAACCATTTCATCTCTTGTAAGGATGTGAAGGCACACAACTTTGGATTGTGAACTAATTAGTTGCATCCAACTTGTGAATTATTGCCTTCAAAAAAAATATTACTAATTATAAGCCAATTAGAATTGGTAATGAGCTCGGTCCGATTAAACCCTAGGCTCGAATCTAATTTATTTTATTTTATTTTTAAAATCTTAAAAGTTTTAAAGGATATTTTTATTTAAAATAACACTGTTTTATATGAAAATTTTAAATTTTAGATTGAACTGTGTAAGCTTAAGTTTGATCCAAAGTTTTTAAACTTTAAACTCGGCATGAAGCTTAATCAACTCGACATGGAATCGTTGATTTCAGGTTGGTTCGATATGTTGAGACTATTTTTGTTATTCCCAAAGTCAACAAGATTTCTTGCCTAAATAATTAACCTAATCACTTAGTTGCCTTTCTTTTTAAAACTTTAGTTTTTCCTCCAATACCAATTAATTTTCCAAACTATCTTACCACTTTATTTTAATTTTTAAGAAAATGTCAATCTTTTATTTACTACATAACCCTAATGAAAAAATTGGACCATTTGATCTATTTTATAATCAAATGTGATTTACTTATGCTCTTCACTTAAAAACCCTTTGTTTTATCTACCCAAGACCTAAACCCCTTTCTTCTTCTTTTTAACATAATATCAATTGGTTTCAACTACAAAATCAAAATTTCCCAAATTCAAACTAAACTTCCAACTTTATTTTAATTTTTGAGATGATGTCAATATTCATCTTAGTTGAAAGAAAAAATATTAAAAAGAAATTGAAGCAATTGGACCTATTTTATAATCAATTGTCTAGATTTCATTAAGGTTTTCATTTAAAAATTGGGCTTAAGCCCTAAGGGGCTTAAGGAGTTTGAAAATAGTTCTAAAGCTAAAACCCTACCAAAAGCCCTTCTTTTCAAACTCAGCTCGCTCTCACCCTTTTTGCTTCAGTCCCTTGCTTGTTGATCTTCTAACAATGTACAGAGTAGCTTCAAGATTAGCTTCATCGATTCGGTACTCATTTCCCCTGCACCCCATCTTCCATTTCCATCTTTCTTTTCTTTTACAGTGAACTTTCTATCTGATAGCAGACTCACACACGGACACTTCTTTTGCATGTTTTTATAGTTTGATTGCATTGACTCACACATTTTTATGTTCGTCTGTTCTTGTGCTTTGTGTATATGGTTCTGGTCTTTGTGGGGCAGTTCTTCTACTTCGAAGAAACTGGTATGATCCTTCTTCCTGTATTTTCTGTTAGATAGTTGCAGTTGGTCTCAACTGTTTCTGTTGCCAGTCCAAACTCCAAAGAAAGAAAGAACATGTTTTTCATATCTAAGATGGATTAAATCAATATTTAAATAAATGGGTCGGCGTCTTCCAGCTTAAAGTATTGATATAGATTGATTTCCGCTAGTTGGTTTGTCTCTTAAACTGTACGAGTGTAGTGTTCATGTACCTTTGGCATAAATGTTTCGTCTTGTTGGCTAACGTTATTAATTATATAGGTGCCTAGGAGGATCACATGCAGTAGAAGCTATGTGGCAAAGGACATCAATTTTGGGGTTGGGGCTCGTGCTGCTATGCTGCAGGGTGTTAATCAAGTGGCAGAAGCTGTAAAAGTCACTATGGGACCAAAGGTATGAACTTGTTCCCAGTTTTGATTTTAGCCTCATCTCATTGTCTCTTAAATACAAAGTGTTAAGATTGGTATGCATCAAAAGGAGATTTGAATTCAAAACTGTATCAATCACCATTTCCTGCAAAGGAATGTGCTTGAGCAAATCTTAGGTTTTCAGTTTCATTTTTCCAGAGATTAATCTTTCCAATATTTTGCATTGACATGGGAAATTTGTCAGCTTTTAGGCTACTCATTGATTTGCTTCCTTGTAAATTTTCTTGCAATGATTGGTTCAGGGTCGAAATGTTATTATAGAGAAAAGTCATGGTGAACCCAGGGTAACGAAGGATGGTGTTACTGTTGCCAAAAGCATTAAATTCAAAGAAAAAGCCAAGAATGTGGGTGCAGACCTTGTAAAGCAAGTTGCAAATGCTACTAACACTGCTGCTGGAGATGGTAATGCATTGTTGCTACGCGTCCACTACACTACCAAAAGTTATATTTGATCAGTCAGCATATTACTGTAGAAATTCTTAGGAAGGTTCTTTTCATTATTTGGCTTCAGGTACAACCTGTGCAACTGTCCTGACCCAGGCAATACTCACAGAAGGCTGCAAGTCTGTTGCTGCTGGTGTAAATGTGATGGATTTGCGCATTGGTATTAATATGGCTGTCGATGCAGTCATTTCAGACCTGAAAAAGAGAGCATTAATGATAAGCACACCAGAGGAGATTACACAGGTATCTATATTCCCATTGGACCTTCTTTCTATTCATCTCCCTGGAGTTTATGAAAGTACTCGCAGTTATCTTCTAGCTGCCCTGATGCCACTGTCAATCTTACCAACTATGGTCTCAAGTCAACTAATAACAAACACGTCTATTATTATGTTTAGAACTGTTTTTATGTGCTTTGCTAGTTTCTCGTGGCAATGTTCTTTGCAGACTCATTCTGTTGTTTTAATTTTGATATTCGCAATGGAATGATAAAATTTTGCAAACAGGTTGCTACAATCTCTGCAAATGGTGAGTACGAGATTGGAGAACTGATAGCAAGAGCAATGGAGAGAGTTGGGAAGGAAGGAGTCATTACTGTTGCTGTGAGCAAACTTTTTATTCTGCCATATAGCAGCCAAAGCAGGAACATGGTTTCTGTTGAATGTTCATCATTTTTGCGTGGTTGTGTGTGTTTTTTTTCGTTTTGAAATTTTCAGGACGGGAATACCTTGGATAATGAGTTGGAAGTGGTGGAAGGAATGAAGCTAGCCAGAGGTTTTATTTCTCCTTATTTCATAACTGATCAGAAGACTCAGAAATGCGTAAGCTCTGATCTGCAGAGTTATCACCATTATGGTCTTAAAATTGTGGATTTTAGAATACACTGAACTAAATGAAATGTCCAGAACAGTGTATATGCTAAGATATTTTTGGCAACTTTGGATCTACATTCTTCTATGGAAATTCATTAGAGAGGTAGTCCGCTCTTGAAGTGTTGGGTTGTAGCATTTCATTCTATAAACTTGAAGCTTTTCCAAAATTTATGTCCCAAATCAAGACTCAGTAACTTGTAGCAACTCAAATAGATTGGCTTGATGGTCTTCTTGTGATATTAATTAATTTTGCTGTTCAAGGAAAATAGTCAGTTATTTGCATGTTTGCAGGAACTTGAAAATCCTTTGATACTGATTCATGAAAAAAAGATTTCCAACATGGATTCTCTTCTAAGAGTATTGGAGCTGGCAGTAGAGGTCATAAACCTTTTCTAACCCATTTTCTTTGTTTTTTGCCTTGTTTAAGTGACACTTTATCTAACTTCCATAAGAATTGCTCATCATTGAGCAGAAAAATAGGCCACTTCTTATTGTGGCTGAAGATGTGGAGAGTGATGCTTTAGCCATGCTTATACTCAACAAACACCATGGTGGACTTAAGGTGATTAATCATCTCTGCTTTGAAGTTTCTTGGTATGCTACATCAGACAGGAAGCATACTGCATTTGGCTTGTTGAATGCATACTTGTTTATATATTAGATATTGATATCTCTATGTACAATATCTTCCAATTATGAACATTGGTAGTAACTTGATCTAAGAGAATAATCAAATGATTGTATGAATTTACTTGATGCTTTCACATTTGTTTCTTAACAAGACTTAGTTCTCTTACATCTCTATATCACTGTACAGACATGCAGTAATTGAATTTCTTGTATTTAGGTCTGTGCCATTAAAGCTCCAGGTTTTGGAGATAACAGACGAGCAAATTTGGATGACCTTGCCATACTTACAGGCGGAGAGGTAAAATGCTTTTCCTGATCCCCACTGTGCTCAATGGATATATGAAACCTGAAATGTAATCTCATGCTTATTATATAGGTTATCAGTGAAGATCGTGGTTTAATTCTTGACAAAGTTCAAATTGATACGCTTGGTACTGCAAAGAAGGTAGGTACAGTGGTCTGTAATAGGTACATTGAGAATTTCTCAAGACAAAACTGAGATGGATTAATGCAGGTCACCATTTCTCTTGACGACACAATCATACTTCATGGTGGTGGGGATAAGAAGCTGATTGAAGAAAGATGTGAGGAGGTACACTTGTTCTTCTTATCAAAAGATACTATCTCACAAAAGAAATTTACTTGCGGAAAATTCTGGAACCAAAAGAACCCATGATTGGTCAAAGGAGAGCTGATTTTACCTGTTCTTAAGATTTATCTGAGATAAGAATACCTGAGATTTAGTGCTATTTTTGATATTTGCAGTTGAGGGCAGCCATGGACAAGAGCACAGCCACATTTGACAAGGAGAAAGCACAAGAACGGTTGTCAAAGCTTTCTGGTGGTGTTGCTGTTTTCAAGGTTTGTTTTCATCTATCTAATGTCAAGAAATTACATGATACTTTAATTCAAATGCTTAGAATCATTTTCTTGCAGGTTGGTGGGGTTAGCGAGGCAGAAGTTGAAGAAAGGAAAGATAGGGTAACAGATGCTTTAAATGCTACTAAAGCAGCAGTGGAAGAGGGCATTGTGCCAGGTAACTTTAGTTCCATGATTTGAAGGTTGTCTTCAAGAATTCAACCAATTTTTCGACACGGTAACATGAGTTGGTGTTATCAGGTGGTGGTGTTGCTCTCTTATATGCAACAAAGGCTTTAGAAACCCTTCAAGTTCAAAATGAAGACCAGAAAAGGGGCGTTCAAATAATCGAGAATGCTCTTAAGGTTTTTTAAGTCTCTTAGCTTGCAATTTTTCAAGAGCTTAGCTGAGATGAATAACCCGACAATCAAAATTGTTTGCTGTAGGCACCTACATATACAATAGTTTCAAATGCTGGATATGATGCAGCATTGGTTCTTGGTAAATTGTTGGAACAAGATGATCCAAGATTTGGTTATGATGCAGCTAAAGGTTTGATCTTCTTACTAATAGTGTGTGCTTGCATCTGGTGCTGTTTGGTTGAATACTTCTTAATTCACACAAGTGTCCTTAGCCCAAACATAGACGCACTATCTTCTGATATTTTGTTATACTGGATCCAAACGGAGAAAGAGAATGAAAGGAGAGATCATTGTAGCTTAGTTGAGTTCAGGATTCTACATTTGCATGAACATATCCATTTTATGTTAGTATGCTTCTTATTTGTGTACTATGATATTTTTGCTAAAACAGGTGAATATGTTGACATGGTGAAAGCTGGAATCATAGATCCCCTTAAAGTCATCAGGACAGCATTATTAGATGCTTCAAGGTGAATCCTGTTTATATTGATCCTCTGTCTCTCTGATATTAACCTGTCTGCTTTTGGAATTTCAGTGTTTCGACGTTATTGATGACAACCGAGGCTGCTGTATTGGAAAATCCAAATGAGGAAAAACCTCCTAGTCGTATGCCAGATATGGATGCCTTGGACTACTAGACCGAATGAAATCTAAGAGCAGGACTGTTAGAGATAAATTACCAACGTAGAATTTGTGTCAATTCAGATTTTAAGAACTAGACATAGTGATTAGAGGTAATGCTTCTCACTTTGGGTACAGGCCACACTTGAAAGCTTCTCAGGGAACTGATGTTTATATAACAGCATGGTTTTCAAATCCATTCTGAAACATTTCAGCAAAATGTGGGTTAGAAATTGCACATAATTGAGCTATTACATGTTTTAATGAAAGCGAATTGCTTCTGTTCATTTTTGCACTCTTTTTTTCAAATGAAGCTCTTACAACATTGCCTGTTGCTCTACAAGAAGAAAAAGGGACCAGAATGTTTTCTGATCTATCTTATGAATTCTTTTGTGAAGTATACTTATTGAAACTTGTGTAAATATATAACAGCGGCTGTAACTATAACAGTTCTAAAGTAGCGAAATTTCTTGTTGAATAAGTTCCGACCTGTGCAGAAGTTCCTCTGAACTCTAATTTGTCAGGGCAACGATCAACATAGTTAAAGATTGTTCCTTATTTTCCATTTCCTAAGTGCATAACAGGTAAAAAGACTTGATGAATAAGAACTTAGTTGCTCTCTTCATTTCCCTGATAAACCCAGCTTCATGCATGCTGCATGCTCATACCGCTAACACGTCTAGCATCAACAGTCCCTCTTTGTTTCTCTTCGAGTTTTCTCCGTTCAATCTCTTTGCTACGCCATTACCAGACTCGCATCATATCTTACCAACAACCCAATACGCAAAATGATCTACTCGATTAGTTTCACCTTCTTGGTGATTGCTCCTGCGTCCAAAATTGCCAACAAATCTAACATCCATGTCCTTTGCACTCCCTTTTTTGTCATCCTTTATGCATTCCTGTTTACATTTTTGTTTGCATTTTTCATCCGAACTCATCTGCATGAAGCTGGAATTGCTAATAATCCTCAGCGGGTCAGCCACAGGGCACTGCTTTGGCTGTGTATAAAATCGTCCATGAGCCAAGTGTGTGAACCATTTTGGCTTGTTGCTGTCTGAGCAGATCGCGTAGTGCAAGCAATGCAAGAGCAGAACATTACAACAGTGTGAGTTATCTAGTGTAGAATGTGAAAGAAAAGAAGGCGACGAAGGGATTTTATAGTAAAGGCTGTTTATGCCCTTTCTAACAGCATTTTGATTACAAGTTTGGAGAATAATGTCTCAGTCCATCGATTAGAGTTCAGAACATACAGACAAAAACAAAAATCTGGGCAGAACCGAAAATCTTTGACGTCTCCTCCATGACACACATCAAAGTGAACCAGGGACCATCTTGTTTTCCAGATTAGCTTACACTAAAAGAACCAGAATTAATTAAGGTAGAGAGAGCTATGACGATATGACTAACTGTGTTGACGGTACAAAACTTCTTTCAACTAACTCGTCAGGATCAAACTTGACGTCGTTAATGTCCATTAGCTGCTTCACATCTTCACGGTCATCGATGTAAGGTTGCTTGTTGACATGCAAAGACGAAGACGTGGACACACACGAATCCTGTAAAGATGTCCATGCACTGACATCCTCTTGCAAACTTTGATTATCTGGGATGATACACTCTTGTTCTGCATTGGCCTGCGGGTAATGGTATGACATCATCGGATCAAACATGTCTAGAGGGTTTGAGTTGACAATCTCGCAACCAAGCGTTGTAGTTGAATCATCTGTATCGTGCATCTGAAAATGGTTCTGCTGTTGAGCCTGAGCTCGACACAAGGCAAGTTGATGAAGAACAAGATCAAGCTCCGCTTGACTGTACTCGATCTGACGTTGAAGCTCACTTATAATTCGATAACATCCTCCAACAGGGTCATTGGCACGCACATCAGATTGTATGATAATGGTTCGCATGGCTTCGTCTTTTTCGTGAGGTTTCATGTTCCTGATGATCTTGGTAATGTTGCTGACTCCAAACAATTTATGAGAGTTCCGGAATTGTCTCTGGCGATCGGGAGGAAAATAAGGGGCGAGAATGCAGTCAGGAGCGCACTTCCTACGTTGGTATTTGCATGCAGCACAGGCTTGGTTGGTGCTGTTACCAACCCTCGGAATGTTGGTGCTCATAATGAAAAGTTTCTGTTTTATTTGTTTGGTTCTTTTTCAGGAAGTGGTGAGAGATCGGAGGCGTTCCCGGCGGGGAAGGTGTAGTTATTTTTCTTTAATGGGTTGTTCTTGTTGTATGTTCTTGTTTTTCTTTGTGCTGGTTTGTTGAAGATCCTTTCTTTTCTCTCTGCGAAGAAACCTATGGGAAAATATGAGAGGAAGAGAGAATTGTGGGGAAAGGAGAAAAAACAAAAAGACATATAATACCAAGAAAACGTGTTATGTTTGTGAGACACATCATGAAAACTATTAACAGAATCTTGTTATGTAAGTTATGATGTTCTTGGTCAGTGACATGTTCGGTAAAGAAGATGAACATAAGCCATTTTTAAGTGTTCAAGGAGGGATAAGATTCAAATTGGAAACTAAAAATAGGATAAAGTTGTTATCTTTCTGCACAATTTGCTATATTCAGAAACTACTAATCGTGTCTGTCTTTTTTTAATGCTGGAAAGGTCAAGATTTCCACTTAACTTAGTTATAATCTTACAGATTTCATAGTTTTTAAGGTTTTAAAGTTTTTGCAGGCAGAACATAATGTAAACAATATACAGTAGATAGTATTATTTTTTTTGAGAAATTTAATGATGATTATGATGTCATAATGCCAATAAGATCCTTCTTTTTCCTCTCTTTGTTGGGGTCAAAACTCTTTTAACTCCTATTTCATTTAAAGCTCTATACTCGGAAAATCATCCAAGCTTCCAAGTAAGAAGCTCTTCATGAAGAACTGAATGCAACCAATTTTGTTACCATTTCATTGTTAACAATAGTTTGAAACCTTGTATTATAACTGCATATTAACTTCAACCCTCCTCCCATAATTACCATCTCCAGTCTCCAAGCCTCGTGGAACTACTAGGAGGATAGGGTCAGGAACTATCTTTGGAGTTCTCCTGTGAACAGGACAAACTTGCAAGCTTTACTGATATGTTATATCAGAAACAGAAAAGCTTAAAACACTAGTAGGAACAGCTCTGTAAATTGTAATAAGAAAATAACTTAAAGCTTCATTCAAACAATCTCAGAACTTTCAGTAACATGCAGTAAAGTAACACATAGTGGCTGCCATTTTATAAAATCTCTAGTATGGTTCAACTAAGCTAAGAAAGCCATATGTGAGATTAATGTAAGAACCAGGAGGTGCCAGAACGAGAAGTTTGGCATCTGAACCCTGTCTCACAGGAACCGTAACTCTTGACTGCTTGCTAGTTCTAATATTTCTGCTAATTCCTTTTTTCTTTTTTTTTGTTTTTTTGGATTCGAGGAAACCCTGTAGACGGGCCAAGCGGGCACACCTCTCCGAGGGCCCAACTGACACACCACCTCACAGGCGGGCCAAGCGGGCACACCTCTC
>JANSVA010000005.1:3885303-3912937 GCA_025504915.1 Erythroxylum reticulatum
GCTAGCAGGGAATCGAACCTGGGACCTAACCGAAGTCAAGCCCCGCTCTCAACCATCTAGCCACACCCCTTGAGGGCACTAATTCCTGTTAAACCAATTACAGCAGATAGTAGTTCTTTACAGAAATAAGAACTTATCTCTATCTAACATGACTAGGAGTGCTTTACTGTAAAGAGCTTTACCTCCTCCAAGGTTATCTAACCTCACTACTTGTGTCTTCTACATGCACAACAAAAATGAATTGCCTTCAAAATGAACAAGTTGATCTGAGAATGAATTAAAAGATAACAAGCGTTTTCCGATGATGAAGCAACAGAGTGTACATAATGTAGATGAATAAAGCAAGAAGCTATATTAACATAATGTAAATGCACGAAGTCAGGCATACGAAAAAATCAAAATAGTGTGAGAATTTGTAGGAAATTTTCAGTCTATGGCGAACACCTCAGAGTCATCCTCCCTAGTCAAACATTTCTGATTCACTAGGAAGTTCTAGAGTACAAATTTCAAGTAAACTCAAGAATATCCTTCTGATTCTCAAGTACTTGTTGACATATAAACATACAAGTGCACAGAAAATTTTGTTAGAAAACTTGAAAGTAGTTCTATAAATTACTGAACACCAACCTAAAATTCTGCCACAATAGAGCATATTTAGAATAACAAGTATTTTCGATCAATCTGCAAGAAAATACTGACGTAAGTGAAGTAATATCTTTAGCATTTATTAAAACAAGATAGGATACTTATTCAAAAAGAAATATATCTTCTCCTCCAGCTTAATAAGTAGCTTCCAGTTAGAAATAAAAGCTTTGACATAGGTCAGATCTTTATAGACACAAATTCATCTTTATCTTCCTCTTATTCCATGAATGTTGTCTGAACACGTGTTGTTGATAGGCAGTTATGGCTGGGATTTTATGAGCTCTTCTATGGAGTTCATATACTTGGTTATTAAGTCCCTGTCTTGTGGTAAACATCAAGTATGAATCAGTCAAGGAAGAAAAAGAGCAAACAAAAATTTTGACATAAAAAGCAAGGATTCCAAACCTCCGCTGATTTAGCAATTGCTCGCTTTCTTCAACCTTTCGTTTCTGTCCTTCAACAGTCTGCATTCAATGTTCAAAAGATATTAACAAAATGATAGCAACAAGATTTCCACAAGTAAGAAGGTTCTACCATGGACCCAGTGCACACATCTATTGTAAATTGGATGTAAATGCATCAGACGAAGCAGGTCATTTGTTTGAGGTCAAGATTATATCTCATTACCACTAATGTTTTACTACTTTTATCCTCAATCCAGATCGTTTCATACTTTCAACACAGGTAAAATTCAACATAGTATCTCAGGTTGATCACATCTTATTTAAAAAATCCTCCAATTTTCATTTTGTTAGTGAGGAAACGAAGTGGAAAGAGCAAGGCGTTGTGAAGGAATGAATTGGAGATGGGACTTACCATAGCTTTTGTGTTAATGGAGGTTGAGATCGAATTCAACAGTTGTTGGCATTTCTCAAATTGACTGTTCAACTCGTTAATCTGCTAGAAAGAACCAAATATAGGACAATATCAGACATAAACTAAAACCCAGAAACCTATCTCAAATTGAACCCCATAAACACATCTACATTTTACATAACTTCAACGGAACAAACCCACTTCACAAAAATTGCAAGCAAACAACTTTCTAACATAAAGGGAACAAAAAAACTAGTAAATAATGGGAGAAGAAACAAACCAAGGCATCAGACTGCTGGTCCCGATTACCATTCTCAACGACATCAGCTAAATTCTCCACCAACTGCCCATATTCACAATTAAAAAAAAGCCTTTCAGTATGCAGGTAGATACATCCATGAATTAAAAAAAACAATTAATTCAACTGGGATTTCACATTTAAGAGGTGAAAATGGGAGGCAAGTGATTGGTGTTGATGACTCTGTTGTTGTTGTTGCTGCTGCTGAATTTGGTGTTGTTGAATAAAACGTTGTTGCTGTTGATACTGTTGTTGTTGCTGAAATTGCTGCAGTTGGGTCATTTGTTGTTGCGGTGTTGTTGGTTGTTGTTGAAACTGATTGAATTGCTGCTGCTGCTGTTGTTGATGAAGGTAAAACTGGTCCTGATTCGAGTGAGCAGGGGAGTTGCTGTGGGATGGCATGTTGGGGATCATTGTCCAACTACCTCCTCCTGTATATGAAGGATCCATTGCTCTTCCTTTGCTTCTGTCTCCGTGATTCAATAGGGTTTTGTGCTTAAAGATTGGATCTTTGTATAATACAAGGAAAGATGATGCCTTTAATCGTTGTCGTTTCAAACCTAGCGCCACAAGGTCCAATTTTTAAGATTAAAGTAAATAACAGTGTTGGTTTCTAGTTTTAGACGAATCAAAATTATATAAAAATCAAGTCTTTTCTTCTTCTTTTTTTTTTATTTTTCTACAAGAGAATGAAAATAAAAAACAAACAAAAGACACTCTAACTATCGCAGAGTTTTGCGGTACTTAACATCTTGCTAATCATGGTGTAGTAATTCCAATACTGTCATCGGAGGTTCTTGCAATATGTGTAAACCGAGACTGGACATCACCGCGATAGAGGCTAGTCAATCGCTACATTGGTTCCCTTCACGACTCACATGTTGTAGTTTCACCTCCCAGGCTCGGTGTAGAAGGCCACGGGTGCCTGCCACCAGAAAGTTATCGTCAGTTAAAACTATATTAGAAGAGGAGAGAATTTTAATTACCTCTAGGGAGTCTACTTCAACGACCACGCGTCGATACCTAAGCGTCCATGCCAAGTGAAGGCCCAAGTAGACACCTTATAATTCTATAGTTAAAGGAGAGCCTCTACTGATGTGGTGAAGAAAACTCACCACACCACCTCCCTTGATTGTTCATAATTAAGCCACCCGCAGTAGCAAAATTCGATCATGGTTGGGCTGCACCATTCGAATTAATTTTGACCTAGGATTCAAGCGGTTTCGTCCAGCCTACTAAGGTATCGATAGGTAGACTATGTGTTGACAGTATGCATCTTTCCACGGTCCTTGCTCTACCTATCCAGTCCACATACTCCATAATTGCGCAAGGCCTGTCTTCCGGTCAGACAAAAGTTGCTTCAAAAAGGCTGTGATTTCTCCACTGCCATAGCAGCCAGCAGGTTACACCATAAATAGTAACCCAGTCAACCTGATTCACCTAAATAGGCGTTCTGAGGTTGTGAGCCACCCACCGTTTCAGGTCCTGGTGGAAGAAGTTCGGATCCACTACTTCCGGGGTGAAGTTACACCAAAAGACTTTTGCTCTCGAGCAATCTCGGATAACATGCATATTTGATTCTTCTTGGCCACAGAACTGACAACTGTTGTCCGTTGTTAGCCGGCGAGCCACTCTTTGTTGATTCGTTAGCAGTTTGCCTTTTGTCAAAAGCCACACGAAGGCGCGAATCCATTGGAGCCCTGCCCATTTTCATATTAAATCCCACGGATTATTATGGTCCGCCGTGCTGCTACTTTCAATGAAGTCATAAGCAGAAGCCACTATGAATCGCCCATGGTTTGTGTGGCCCCATATCATGCCATCCTCCGCTATGCCATCTACATTAGTCTGGATCTCCGCAATCTCCATACAGACCAAGGAAGGAAGATATTGCTGGAACAAATTTCAACACCACTGACCGACTTCATTTGTAAAATCCAACACTGTGACGTATAGTATACTCTGGGGTAGGGTAGTGGTGGCCACTAAATATAGAGGCCCTCAATCATGCGCCTAGTTATCCAGCCAAAAGTGAATTCGCCTCCCATTCCCCAGCTTCCATTTTATGCCTTGGCGAACATACTGCCAGGTGGCAGAGACGCCCTTCCAAATGACCGATGTCCCTTGCCTTTCTATGTTAGAGGGAAGAGGATTGGGTTCGACTCGATATTTAGTCTTGAGGATTCTAACCCATAAAGGTGAGGGTTGAGTTATCAAAGCACAGCCTAGCTTGGAAAGTAAAGCATCATTGGACAAATGGATACGTTTAAGACCCAGACCTCCTGAATTTTTTGGACTTACACACGATTTCCCACTTAACCAGATGCGTTTTCCTCTAGGCCTTCGTTGAACCCCATAGAAAGTCTCTCATGAGTCGCTCCAAATCGTCGCAGAGTTGCCTTGGGAGTTGCACTGTTTGCATTATGTATATGGGGACGGCCGAAAGCACTGAATGGGTGAGCGTAACCCGCCTCACAAGGGATAACACCTTAGCTCGCCATCCTGCAAGTTTCTTTTGAGCGTTTTCAATGATGTACTGATAGATATGTTGCATTGTACGCTCGTGAATCAACGGAACCCTTAGATACTTGCACAAATTGGGGTGCGTTGGATGCTTAAAGATTGACTGATGAGGTAGGCAGTTGCTGGAGAGACATTCTTTGAGAAATAGATTTAGGTTTTATCAATGTTCACTTTCTGGCAGGAAGTCAGGCAAAACAATTCCAAAGTTCTTGCAATGACTTGGGTTTGTGAGTCCTCCGCTTCAACAAACAAAACTAGGTCATCGGTAAAGAAAAGATGGGATATGGGAGGCCCTATAGGGCTCAGCTTGACCGGTTTCCAATGTCCTTTCGCTATTTCTTGAAAAATAAGCTGACCTAGCCTCTCCATGCACAAAACAAACAAGTACGACGAGTGCGGGTCACCCTGGTGAATCCCACGAGAAGGGCTGAAGGGGTCCGTCAAAGTGTCTTGCCAATCGACTTGCATAGTCACTGTCGTCGCACATTGCATGATGACTGTGATTAAATTATTCGGTACTCCAATGTCCTGCAAGGTGTTCTGGATGAAATCTCATCTAATCATGTCGTAAGCTTTTTCCAAATCCACCTTGATAGCAATATCTGATCTTACCCGTCTTTTTGCGCATCGAATGGATGACCTCCTGGGCTATGATAATATTATCAGTGATTTGCCTGCCCGGAATAAAACTACATTGGTTCGCCTCTACGAGATAGTCCAGATGATTTTTCAATCTATGCACGATAACTTTCGAGATGATCTTATAAAAGACAGAGCAGAGGCTAATCGCTCTAAATTGAGTAATAGTCTGCGGGGAAGGGACTTTGGGGATCAAAACCAAAATGGTCTGATCGAGATCCTTGTCCCACCGTTCTAGTCAGAAAATTTCCTGAATGTACTTTGGACCTATCTTGCCCCACTGTTTTTGAAAAAATAAGGCAATGAATCCATCTATTCCAGGGGCTTTATTTGGGTTTATGTTGAAGATCGTATTATTGATTTCTATATCATAAACAGGCACGGATAGCGCTTGAACTCTGTCCTCTGAGAGCAAAGGGAAGACTCTGGAGAGCAGAAAATTGGGATCATTTCTGTCCTCATTCGTATAAAGTTGGACAAAGAAAGTCCTGGCTAAAGGGCCCAATTGCACTGGGTCAGAAATTGGAATTCTATTGGGGTCAAAGAGTCGCTCAATCTTTAGCTGCTTTCTTCGAGACAATGTGAGGGTGTGGTAATATTTCGTATTCCTATCTCCCTGAGAAATCCAGTTGCACCGGGCTTTCTGGTGCCAATAATATTCCTCCTCACACAGGACTTGCAGAAGTTCCCCACTCAGGTCATCATCCAAATCTAAAAGAGAATGCAGTGGGCCGACCTCCATGGCCAACTGAATGCCCTCCAAATGTGCTAGCAACCTTTTTTTCCGAGAGAAAATATTTCCAAATTTCGATTTATTCCAATTGGTAAGACGCGTGGAAAATTTGACTAAAGACTGGCTCATCGTTTCTGCCTCGGGAAGCCAATTCTTCTCTACTACATCATCAAAATCCGGATGTGTTAGCCACGCATTTTGGAAACGAAACTTAAGGGGGCCTAGCAGTCTTGGAGTAGGACGGTGTAGGTGAATCCACATGGGTCGATGATCTGATCCAAGGAAAGGAAGGTGATGATTCATTGTTCGAGGATAAGCTTGTAGCCAAGCCGTCGAAATAAGAGCTCTGTCTAGTCTAGCTTGTACCATTTCTCGACGCCATGTAAACTTGGATCTAACATAACCCAGGTCATGGAGTCTGCTCCCGTGCACCCAATCTTAGAACTATTTATTCACCACCCTTACAGACTGGGCTTCACCTCTTTTATTTGAAAGTTCCAATTTAGTATTAAAATCTCCTTCTATAAGTCAGGGCCTCTGGTTAGATTGACCTAGCCAGTGTAGAAGTGGCCAGAGAAGATTTTGAGACGGGCGCTGTGGGCTAGCATAGATTGCTGTAAAATCGAAGAAGCCCGAAGCATGCTTAATTGTGGTGTGAATAAATTGGCGATGGGCTATTAGCACGGAGACATCAAAGTCAGCCTTCCATAATAGCCAAATCCTGCCAGAAAAACCTTCGGCTTCAACATGAACCGAATAATCGAACCCCAACTTGGTGACTACTGCGGTTGCCTTATTCCCACTAATACAGGGTTCTAGCAAAACTAGAATTCTCGGCTTGTAATTAATAAGGTAATTACACATGATGGTCTAAAATCGAGAACCCCTGCCCCTTGACAATTCCAAAGGAAGATCGACATAAAGAAATCAAACTATAACAAAGACTTCTACAATTGGGTAGAAATTGTACCTTCCACGGGCTTGATCGTGTTGCCATCGCCCTGTTGTTGCGGGGTAGGTTGTCTGGGAGGCAGATCGTCCACTCCACCCGATTGGACACCTAGGTTTGGGGGATTGGTGAGATTCTAGACATAACTTTCCCCAGGTTGAGGCATGGTCTCCGGAGTCTCAACACCTACCATCTGTTGGAGACTCTCCTCAACCACCTTCTCGCTGGTCTCGATAGCCTGACTATCGTAGATCATTTCTGTATGTGTAGCTAATTCAATCGCTAAATGTTTGTTTGCGGTATTGAGTTGTAGGGGAACTAAAGGCACCAGCACCAATCCTAGGTCCTGGTGGGTGCCTGCTCGAGAACTTTCTCCTTGGATATTCAGAGTGGGTGCGACTTTCGGGCCTTTTGGGCCTTTCTTGGAAGCACGTCTAGGCCCAGTAGTGGTGAAAACGGGCCCTTGAGAAATTTGCTTACCTTTTTCAAAGAGCCTAGGCTATTTGTAGTACTTGAAAATTGGGCCTCTTTCTGAACATCCGCCACGTCATCCATTTCTTCCTGCACTGACAAAAGATTGTAACAAGATCCTCCCTTGGAGTTGTTCACTCTTGGATGTCCCATTTGCTCCTGACTGCGCATGGTCTGGCGAGGTGGCTTTCTCTGCACCTGTAACCACAACCCATAGCCATTAGGTAATTTTCCCGTTGTTTTCTTGATTGGTGCAGCATTGACGTGCCTCTCCCCGAACGTGCCTTCGACTTCTCCTACACTCAGCGATGGATGCTCAATTGTGGTTTGGGAACACTTGGGGCATCTGGGAGTGGCATGTCCGACCATGCCATAAGAGTAACAGAGTTAAGGCAACTCTTCGTAAACCACCATGAGTGGCTTGTCGTCTAGCTCGACGTAGGTGCGCAGTGGAGAGCTCAAATCTATGTCCACCACAATTCTAGCAAACCTTCCTCGATGCGTCAGGAGTGTAGCCTTGTCCACCTTCACGGTATGTCCCACAATGTTGCCCAATGCGGAGAGCATGCTAGGATGGTAGCGGGAGATAGACAACTCTAGGAGTTGATCCACACAACTGCTCTACTGAGGGTACCCTGTGAAGGACGGAAATCCGAAGTCCATCTCTGTACAGTTAGTGCTTGTCCATATGTAATCCAAGGGCCCTGTGTTAAAGTCTTCAAGTAATCTGCTTCTTCCTTAAACCTGACAAGGAAGAACTCATTTTCCAAGTCCACTAACTTCATAGGACTGCTTAGGTGACATAAGACCTTTAGACGTGCGTCAAGGGTATGAAAGCTAATTCGACGTCCAAGGAGTTTCACAACTACAGTAGTAGCCCATTGCGTATCCAACTTGACTCTGAATTTCTAGGGATGTCTCCCTCCTCTATGTTGACTGGTGCCTCTTCGGTCCATGGGGTGACTTCCAGAATCTTGGTCTCTAGGTGTGTCCCTGTCACTACCGAACTGTAGGAAACTTTCGGGCGGGGGGAGGGGAGGTGTTCGTTGTCTCACTTTCGAGTTCTCACACTTTTGGAAATTTGGTCATCCTGATCATGGATGATCAGTCACGTTATGTAATTGAAATCCTTCTTTTCCTTTTTTTGTGTTGTGAAAACTCGTTTGTAAGCAAAGCAAATTTGATGAGTAAGGCATATGGCACCTCCATCAAGTCTTTTCTTTTGGGTGCAAATAAAACAAGTCCTTGATCTTTGGAGAAGTGAATATAGTTATTGGATTATGAAACAAAAACAGCCCAATTACGTTGGTGTTAGAACATTGCAGTTTCGTAAGTCGTTAGATGTAGTCATTGAATTAACAACCGTTGTGGATCACTGTAAGTGGGAACTCTTTTAGAACAAGAGCTCTGCCCTCTCAGCGACGCGCCGTTTTGATGCGGTCATATTCCAAATAATGCCGTGTTTGCTTCTGTCAAGTATCTATAAGAACGGAAGAGAGGAAAAAAGAAACAACCACATAGGCCGTTCCATAAACAAACGTAAGACCTCAATTGTAGCTCCACCAGAGAAGGGAAAGTAAAGAAAAGGAAGAGTTTTGTATTTGGGTGTCTGAATCTATCTCTAATTGTTTCATTTTATACCTTTTATCGGCTTGCTAACTCGACCAGAGTGGTGTGACATCATCTTTCCTGCTTCAGGTTTGTTCTCTCTGTTCCTGAACAATTTGATTGGCTTGTGCCTGTGTAGTGTGGATGTATATCAAGATGAAAACTTCTGTGTAGTTTTGGTCGTGGAAGCTGAATTATGGTTTTGGGTTTGTGTTCTTTTGGCTTCAAAAAGTGATCTTGGCGATGATCCTCTTGATGGTTTTGGGGAGAAAAGGTAGTGTGAGAAGAAACTTTCCTTCTGTGAAATAAAATTCATGACTTTGATTCTTCATGCTTAGCAAAAGTGTTTGTGAGTTTCCTCCAAAAAAAAAAGTGTTTGTGAGTATTTGCAACTTTATTGTATCGTTGAGTTTTCCAATGAAGGTTCTCTCTGTTCTTCATGAAGTACTTGTGTTTGATGTGTGAAATGTAGAGAAGATTAGCTATTTGCTTGACCCTTGTGCAGTTATTCGTTTAGACGTGAAATATTGTTTTGAAATGCTAACCTATCTGACTCCTCTGATTGCCATCTACGGGATCTGATCGGCTAATTGGGTATTGATGATGTGTTTAGTATTTTGATAACAAAAGAGGAAACTGATTTGCCTTTATACTGTTTGAGCTTACATTGGTCGATAATTGGAACTATTTTATCGTTTAGTTTGTCTCGTAGATGTGAAATGTTGTGACAAAGTTGGTCTCAAAATGACTATGATTATCTTGAGCTCACTAAAACTGTAGTTGAGTCCTCTTTTGCTATGAGAATTGTTTATTCTATACTTCTTCTTTCATCGTCTCCCCCAATTTGGGATATATCTCATCTGAGGTAGTCAAGGAAAGGGAAAGAATGCAAACATATTATTTCTGAGGGTGATTCATTTGGATACTTTTTTAGATTATCCACATGTTAAACGTCTTTAATAGATAAAGTAGTGAGAGGTTGTAATCTCTGCTGATTTCCTAGATCAATGGTTTTGGAACTGCATTACTTTTTCTATGTAGATTTACAACCATGTTCTGTAGAGACGTACATCTATAACCAGGATAAATGTGTGAATAGATTAGATTCACATGATACAAAGTTAACTATGCTAACAATGAGATAGTACTTAAGGAGTGAACTTTTAACTAGACTGGTTTGGGGAATTTCTAGACCTTTGGCAGATTTTGGTAATGACCTTAGAGGATGTTATTTTGTCCAACTTAAATATGTCCTTTAATGCTTGTAGGTAGAAGTTGCTTCATTATTGTTTCCAAGCTGCTGCATAATATTTCTGTTAGATACAATTAATTACCAATTAAATTGTCAAATTAGTTAGAAAGTCTTCTGCAAACTTCAGAAAGATTTGTGAGGATGCACCTATTCTGCTCTGTTCTTACCGCCCATGTATGTCAGATTACTTTGTATGGAAATTACGTGTTTCAGTATTGCCTATTTCAGATTTTCAAGGAATGGCAGTAAAACCAACAGTTGCATTGAGGGCTGTCCTTGTAGGAGGGGTAGCTATCTTTGCCAAAGTGGCTGGGGCAATGAAGGCTGCTGGTGGTGCAAAGCTAGGGGCAGCAGCGGCTGCTATGACAGCAGCAGCTGGTGCCGCAATGTCAGGGTCCAAAAAGGATACGAACGGCTCGACTTGATCAATCACTTCCGTTTTTTTCATTTTTTGTTTTGGTTAAAGAGTAGAATGTTACTCTTAGGACATGGCACGTTTATCAGTTTCCTATGCACTGAGACAGGTAAGCTATGCATGTACTGTACTCTTTATCAGAAATCATAAGAGAAAGTTGACTTCAAATGTTGATGGAAATCGCTGTTTATTACATGAATCGTGTTTTGTTTCGTGTCTTGTATCACTCATCAATTCAAGAGTTGCATATGCATACAACATTCAAGCCCCTGCCTGATAAAACTGAGAGATAACCATTTTAGGACCTTATTAAGTGATAAAAGTTTTGAGTTCACTTCAGAGTATCTTCAGAAGTGCATAGTTTGTAACTATACCTGAAAAGGCTAGATTTGATCTTGTTGACATAAACCTCACAGGGTTCGCTGTCAGGAATTTGCCATTTAAGCCTATAAACAGGATGTCATATGATCTCGGTAAGCCAACAGGTACCATATAGACAAGGTTTCTGACAGAAAAATGTTGGAAAATGAACGTCACAGTGCCTTCAGTAATTGGGCATGTGCTAAAACAATAGTAGATATCATCTGAAATGGTTCCATTATTATCAACACAATCCATTACAAATGAAGTTCAACAACAGAATCACATACGAAGTTCTCTAAGTGCTCCGAAATTGAACTTTTCCTTTCACCATCTTATCCTTACAATTTCTCCACCTTAATATATGTCTTGGAACAAGGTAAAACAGGTGATACACTCTTCTTTGTAAAACCATGGAGGGTTCATGTTTCAAGCTGCACTGTGGATGTGGGGATCAACCATCTACTCGTCTATAGTACCTGTTTCAAGAATGGTGCAGAGCAGACATTTCTACACAGTAAATCTGTAACTAAAGCTGATGCACATTTGATTTACTGGGACTACAAGTGAAATCTGGCTGATCAACAGAATGAACTGTTAACTCGGGTGCTGGTGATTCCAACTCGAGTATCATCTGATCAAACATGTAACAAGATTAAGAAATCAAAAAAGCTTTCGACAGTAAGTACAAATTCACTTATTGTGTTACTTGTATGTTTATACCAGAAAATTTTTTCCGTGCCGAAGGATCGGAGCAGGGACATAAAGATTACACTGTGGTCCAACTGACTGCAAATGGCAAGGTTAAACAACCACAGAAAAAGAGTAAGCATTGACAAGAACGGAAATCAGTAGCTAATGATACATAAACTCGAAAAGAATTAGCTAAGGATACATAAACTCGAAAAGAAACGAGTAAAAAGATGAAAGATGACTTCTACCGGCCAATATCTTCCCAAGTTAAAATCATTGACAAATGCAATCCCTTTGCCCCAGCCACTGAATGATAGGAATGTATCTTTAACCTGGCCTTCTTCCTCAATAGAGAAATGCCCCTCATATATTGCTGGTTCTTTTGCAGTAGCTTCTCCACAGAAACGATTATGCCAAATTATGCAGAACAATTTGAATCATTTATACAAACTAGAGAAAGTCATAAATTCAATATGATATGCATGATTCCAACACTTGATAGATTTTTAAGCACTTACCAGAATTGTCTCCTATGTTTGTCTGGGCTGACAGTCTAACAAGTCCAGAATGTGCAACGTCCGGTACCCCATTCAGGTTGTTTATTGGAACTGGAAACATTTTCCACCCGTGCAAGCTTCTTCCATCAAGGTAAACAGAAGATAAAATTCCCTGCAAAGACCATGTCCCAAAGGACCAACTGAAGCACGATCTATTGAGCCACATGGCACAACCATCTAAAGAAACTATAAGACATTGAGAAGAATAATATCAAACAGAAACCAGCAATCAAAGTTCTTAGGACTTATCCCATACAGAACCAATTCTATTCTGGTCAAAAGGAAAAAGAAAAGGAACAGCTGTTACCTTCTTGTCAAATATGTATGGTCCATAATTTACCCGGCCCATATTTTCAACCTACAACAAAGAATAACAAGATTTTGAGCTTGAAATGCTAATGCATAATTGGCAAGGATGAACATCGGCAAAGAAAAAGTTGACAGACAACACCATTAGTATCAACATTTGCTGGAACCAGTATCCAATAAAATTTAAAGCTTTAATCTTGCACTCCTCAGATATTTGCCTTCAAGCAAGCCATTCATAAATGATTCCAATACGTTATTCTAATTTAGAAACAAAAGACTATATAGTTTAGATAAATACGGCATTTTAGCTCGACCAAAGCAGTGCTCGAATCTTCAAGCACGTCACATATAAGCAAATGATTTCAGGGCAATGGAGTTTACTGCTATAATATTTACGGGCAAACAAATCTGTTTCAAAAGAATTAACAATAAATCCACAGACTTATAAGAGGATGGATAGATACCAAAAGAAACAGGCTGATGTTGGAGGCACATTTTGTGTTAGGAAGGTCAAGTTTCTTATTTGACCACCTTTCAATTACACCAACATATTTTGGCCTTCCACCATTATCTCCAGAAGTGCACCTTACAAACACTTGAGCTCTGTCATGCACCTGCAAGATACAATATCATACCTTCTATAATTGTTTCAAGCATCAAGTAACAAAATTAGAGATTGAACTTGGCATTTAAGACTCCATTTAACACAAGAAACTGCTATTGCGTTGCTCTTATCATACAACATAAAGAAAAAACATATCACACAATAGTTCAAGTTACAAAAGCTACTATTAAAGTCATCAAATAAATAAACATATTATAAATCAAACCTCTGGTATGGACAAAGTACTTCCATCTCCCTTTGCAGCATATTCAGAAACATATAAAAGAAATCCAAACATCTGCATATAGGAAAACCAAAACTTATTAAGCAATCTTGTGTTACAACTGACAGCCATAGACCTTTATATATAACAGTAAAAATAGGCACCTGTCCTAGATTCTCCATTGAGACTGGATTTTCAGATTCAACCACACTGGAGGGATTCATCATATCAATTAAATCAAAGAAAATTGCTGTTTGCTGTACGTAAATAGGTCCAAAGCCTATCTTTTCATTGTTAGAAGGAACTGCTGGAAGAGATTTTGTACTATAAAGTCCTATAACTCTCCTCAGTGCTGTAGTATACAAAAGTATATAAATCAAATATCTTGCTGGACCGTTAATCACGTAAAAAGAGCTTACAACAATTATTGCCCACTATTCATCTGAGTGACATTGAAACAAGAAAAGAAAGAAGAAAAGAAAGGAAAAGATAATGCAGCTTTGCTTAAAGCAATATACTTATAACGAAAGGAAAAAGATAAACAGGAAAATAAGTTATACCACTGTATTTTGCATTGTCCACATCACCAGATTCTCTAATTGGTGCATCCTGGAAACATACATCTTATCAGTTGGGCCAAAATTTTGATAATCAAGAAAATTTAACAGATGAAAAAAAGCAACAAATTATCCTTACATAATCATAGGAGGTGAGATCAGGTTTGTAATCAGAAGAATCTGCACCAGTATTTGCTCCATTATAAAATCCAAAGTTTGTTCCACCATGTGCCATCTGTGTATGAAAGAAAAAACAGATTGTGGTATTACAATCTCCAGAATTAGCAAGTTTTGAGCTAGATTTGGAACTTAACACATACATAAAGTACAGCAGAACCATTTCGGGACAAAATCTTTTCCAGAGCAGATGCAGTAAAATTAGCATCAGTCTCTGCAATCTTCTCTCCCCAATGTGTCAACCAACCTGTATAAAACTCTCTGAAAGAAGCAGTAGCATGAGCATCAAATCACTACCCGCTATCTGCATTATATTAATATTTATTTAGATGCTTACGCAGAAAGTGGTGGTGACTTTCCAGGGGCATTGAATTTCTTTTGTAACTTAAATATGGGCCAAGGATCATCACCAGTGGTGAAGTCAACAGCTAGGCAATGGACATAACAATAGATCAGAAGCAATATAGTTTGATACTTTGCCAAGGCACAGAAGTAATCATATCACCTAAGCTAATTTGACAAATTCCTAGATATTTTGGGCATGAAAGTTCCAGTTAAAGCACACAGCAGCAAAGTTGCCTTTAGTGTTTTTTTTTTTTTAATGGTTGACCAAGCTAAGGAAATGTAAACATTTTGCTAAGCTCTTAACTGTTTCAGAAGTCATTTCAGATACAAAACGGGGAGAGGAAAAGAAGGAAAACTACTTAAAAATCCCATAAAGCCAGCTAAATCGTTCTTGAATGTTCAGTATAGCTCTTTAGTTTAACTAACTGGTTATGATAGACTTCCTGGAAATTTAACTTTTCAAGCAAAAGATTTTGGCCTCAGTTTGCGTCCATCAAGAGATCAACGAGCAAGCAGTCTAGATTGACCGATGAATAAATGATCAGAAACCATACAAAGTTATTGTAAACTCTTAACATTTTTCTTGGAGAACCAATGGCTATATCACATTAGGAGCTTAACCTGAGAAGACAGCATCTCCACGTATGGTTCCTTTCTCAAGATTCTCCCTTGAACCTCCATCATTAGTATACCTAGAACGAGTTAAAAAATTTTATCAAGAAATAAAATTTACACAAATGGGCCTCAAAAATGACCAGTCCGTCTAATAAATTCGTCTTGCATTTAGCACGAAGACACTAAAGAGTGAACTGATGACATGGAACTGCAACAGAATAAAAGAAGGAATGTATGGCCTTAGATACAATATGCATGCACATAAAAAAACAAAATTCCATGGCAGAGACCTTCCATTTCTGAAACATGACTGGAAAATCAATATCAACCCCGAGTTTCTTCAGTATTACTTCTAATCTCATTTTAATGAATAGACTTCTATAAGTCCAAATAAAAAAATAAAAAAAAGTTACTCTGTTTCTGCATGAAACATGAGCACAAGATCAAAGATGTAGAACCTCTTACAAAATTATCTCGTCTCCAAGATGCTGTCGGGCCAACTTGACCAGGTAATGAAGATAAGCTTTGTCGTCTCCATACGATCCAAATTCATTCTCAATCTGTTCAGATAACTATTCCTTACTTAAATATTCATGATTTTGAATTTCTAAAGACATGCAAGACCTCTCAAGTCTTAACATTACATTGACAAGTAAAATTTTGACATAAGAACATATATACCTTTAAAGGGATCTAAAGGTTATTACAGAAATGTAGGAAGGAACAGTTACTAATATCCCTCTATTGCTTGAATGAGCAGGTGATTCATCTCATCTTATCTAGGACTAATGTGGTCCAAAGACGAAACAGTAAGAACTCAAAGTCCATTGGCTGTTTTATCTCTCTGTGCGGATTGTACAATATCAAATGTAAGTTTCAAGATTTTGACAAAGAAATCTTCTATCTGACAGAAAATATGAAGTGATCAAAAGGTCCATAATCCACATTGTGTTATTACAATCCATACTGTGAAGCCTAAACTATAAACTAGCAACTAGCGCAACAATGAGATATTGGATACCTGAACCATTACGATAGGGCCTCCATTGCCATAAAGTAGAGGAGCTACCTTAGGAAGAAGAATCTTCCACCAACTTTTCACCTACAAAATTAAAAGTATTAAGTTGAAGAACAATAAAAGATAATTAAATCAATAAAATGAAGCATTGGAGAACAAAAAGGAGGTAAAACTGTTTGGTATAGACTTAACATATCGTTCAAATATCCACCCCATAATCTAGGGGATTATATAACCCAAGGAAAGTATGGATGAAATTGATAAGTTTAGATCTTTACCTATCTAAGAAATTGGCTCAAATTTACATCCTATGCAGCACATTTTCTCAGAAAATGGTATTGCAAGAACAGTATAACAAGCCATAACAAAACATCTCTCTCTTATTTTCTTTCTTAATAATGTTTAATAAAGAAATTGAATCGTGTAATGGGTGATAACACAGGAATCTAAAATAGAGAAAATTAAGAGTATAAAAGTGATCAAATCAAGCCAAAAATTTCTAGAAGGTAGAATTTTGATATTCAAAAATGAAAACAAATGAGAGATGACATACTCATTAGAGCGATCTTCAAAAAGAGAAAAGTGATCAAGCGGTACTACTTTGAATCACAAAAGTAGTGCACCAGTACATGGAACTAATTAGCTCCTTATTAAGTCCATAAGAAGAAATTGCAAAGCATACCAATTGAAGATAAGCAGGATCTGATGACCTTAGTTTGACAGCAGGTTCTTTGGCCAACAACCAACCAGGGAAACCCCCCAAATCCCATTCTGTAAAAGACAGAACATAAAGGCAATTGAAAATGAGCATCTGGTTCATGTGACTAGTAAGGAATCTCTATCACTTGAATAAGTTAATTTAACTGACCTGCACATATATATGGCCCAGCACGAAGCATAACAAGGAAATCTAGCTTATGGCATAGTTTGAGAAAAGAGACAAGGTCAGCAATACCCTCAAAAACCAACTTCCCAGGTTCTGGTTCATGCAGATTCCATGGCACATAAGTTTGAATGCTATTCAGGCCCAATGCCTTTGCTCTTAGCAGCCTATCTTCCCAATACTACATTGGTAAAACACAAAAGCTACTAGATTATAAACTGTTCACGACAAAAAATTTGTACACAAGTACAGTATTAAATAACTGGAGAAATCCAAGTTCCAATCTGAAAACTGGGAGAACTAATGAAGTTCTGAATAATTACAACTAGTCAACCAATTACAGAGCATGGAACAAAAAAGATAACATGAAGTTGTTTTATTCATTAAATCTTGCAAATGATAAAATTAATAGTTCAATGATCACGGAGTAGCTCTCACGGGCTGTTAGAGATTTAAGAAACTAGACAGTAGTAATTATGAACCACAAATCATTAAGGCCCTATTAACTAAAAGTTCAACAATCCTATGAATACCACCAGTTTCAAAGGCAATGCGAAGATGGGATACCTCAGGAAGAATCCGAAAATAATGCAAATCACCACCAATTATCTGAAAAGGATGACCATCTTTCCAGAACTTGTCATCAGCAATCTCGAAACTTTGGACATTAGCCTGATGTAGTGGATAAATATAAACAAGAGTAAAGGGTCCTTCCATTTCAAGTAAAAGGATTATATAGATACCGTAAACCAAATCAATAAATTCAAAGGATCAAGAAGAGAGCCTGGCAAGCATTAAATTGTGAGACCTAAAACAATTTTCACACACTGCAAAAGCAAAGTACAGGGAAGATTCTGAGCATTCATTTTCCCAGGAATATCCTACAAGAATCCTTTAGCAATGTTTTCAGGGCCATAGAGTTTAACCTCTAAAATCGTAACATCTGCACTAAATTTCCGTTTCAATCTTTCCCCTGAAATACAGACTAACTCCCAATAATCACATGATCCCATCGTTGACTTGGGAAGAAAAAACAGCCTACCTACGAAAGCTGTAACCTTTAAATATCAAGATAGATACAAGATTTATAAACTTCGCTTGTGCTTGCGCATTGACTAAAATGAAGGACAAGCAAGATAATTATACCAAAACACAAGCCTACTTCGCCCCATAGTTGGCTTGGGAAGAAAAATCAGTCCTGTCTGCCTAAGAAAGTTGTAGTCTTCGACTATCAAGATGCAAGCTTTATAACCCTTCTCTAGTGCATTCATTAAATGAAGGAAAAGCAAGAAAATTATAGCTTTTGAATCTTATTTTCAGCGCTTAAACTACTGCCCTACAGATCAAATTTATATAAATCAGCAAACTCTAAGAAGAGTCAAGTGATGCTTGCACTTCTCTTGAACTGCACTTCTCTTGAACTAATCAGTGTGCGAGTTAAAAAAATATAGCACCTTTAAAGACAACATGTCGACTGATCACAAATATGAGTTCAAAGACAGCACCTTTTGGAGGCGATTGGAGGAAGGACGGTTTGAGAGAGAAGGGAGAGGAGCAAAAACAGGAACAAAGGCACCAAAAGCTAACAGACAGATGAATGCCAAGAACAGAGTCGTTTTGGCTCTCTTCTTCCTCGTAGCCATTGTTGTTGGCAACTTAGAGTTTGGCTTGGAACTCCAGTTTGTGCCACTTTTTATGAAGAATCCCATGTGATCTCACTCAATCCATCTCCTTTTGACTAATTATCCAATACCCTTCTCTAGTTCTTCCTTCCTTCCTTCACTGGACAATTTTCTGTAAGCAATCAAGTACCTTGCACTTTGCTCTAACCAAGCAAAGTGTAGATAATGAGTTTTCAAATGTTTCAAAGTCACACCTGTCCTTTACTTTTGGTATTTTCTTGTTGTTTTGGTTCGTAATACTTCTCTACTAAGGTTGAAAAATATTCATTATACCATAAAAGTTGTACTTGCAAAGTAAATAACATAAAATGTGCGAGCCTAGCTTATGCTTCTTGTTGCTCCGCAATTGACCCAAACAAAACAGACCTGTTATGTAACAAGAAAAAGTCCAATCTTTCACTTTTGGTTTCCAAGGCTAGTTTTGTAGGAAGAGGCAAAAGAAGAGAGTTTGGTCCAATTCATAGGTCATAATACTTTCAGACTTGAAGAATTATGAGGACCCAAAAGCTGAGTTTGGACTCTACAGCCCATAAACAACATAATGGATTGTGAATTAGATAGGAAGCAACAATTAACAGAGCCCATTCAATATTTTTAATTAATAATTTTTTATTTAATTTATTTTAATAATTTTTTGTTATTAAAAATTAGTATATTTATTTATTTTTTAAATTGAATGATTTTTATAAACTAAAATATACTATTCAGTTTTATTTAACAATATCTTTTTTAATTAATTAATTATATTTTAAATTATTTAATTTTATTTAATTTTTAATGTATATAAGTTTCATAAAGATCTAATAAAAGTAAAGCATTTAAACTTTAAATTTTTTATTTTATCAATTCAAGTTTTAAAGCATATATTCATTCCAAATTAATCTATATAAGCCCTTTTAATCTATATAAGCTAAGTGAAGACATTATTCTCTATAAATAGGGATGGTAATGAAAAGCTATCATTTTTCCCGGCGCATACCCTTTGACTATTTATCTATTTTTTCAAAGTAAACTCATCGATACCATATATCTTTTAGATTTACATACTCTCAGATTTTCCTATTAGATCCATTCAAGCAGTTGGCAATTATAAGGATCAATTTGCCATCCTACCCATGTATCTATGCTGGCATCAATTTATACCGGTAATGAATCATTGGGAAGATAATTATATAAAATAGGTAATTCCTTACATAGCGTTTTTAATTTGATTACTGCCTGAGTATTTGCAAGGGTCCAGTTCCATTGAGATTTCATGTTATATTTTAATTGTAATAATTTTCTTTTTTTAGCTAAATCCTTGATCAGAAATATAATTTAAAATACCGAAAAATTGTTGTACGAAGCATTGGAGGTTGAATTGATTTATTGTTTCCATTGAAAATCATGCTTTAGAGGATCATCTATTGGTGGATAGATATCATTGCTGATTCCAATTTGTAATAAAGCAATATTGAATAATTTGATCTCTGCATCCTTGACTGATTCTGCTTCCTTAAAAATGAATCACATTCGGTAAAATTAACTAAACCTCTTCGGCATATTGAACCTGAAAATAAAGAACATAATATAAGAATCATTGATCCCATATTATCTACTGTTTTAGCCAGATCCAAGTCCAGGCTGACTTGAGGTCTAATTCTTTTAATAATATCATTTTACTTAGAAGAGTTAGACCTAACAGCTTAAACCCGGATTCAGGAAAAAATTATATTTTATACTTTTAATTTAAAAAAATGGACTGAGTCAAACATATTTCTATCTGTAATTGACCAATGTGCGTATGCATGACCAATATGCGTATGCACTCTCAAGTCAAAGATAAAAGGTGGCATTATCAGAAGAAAAGAAGAGATAGAACTCTTGCAATGGACAAGTCAACTTGGTTATGTTTGAGGCCGCCATGAAAGAAAAAATGCAGTGCACAAAGTCCACTGATACCAATCCTCTTCTCGTCCACCACTTTTTAAGAGCAACCCCAACACCGACACAACACACATTCTTTTTCTTCTCTGAGTCAAATCTGCCATTGTAGGCTCAAAAAGCTCACTAATTCAACAACAATACACTTCGTGCGTTAGGTTTGGAGGGTTTGGGGACTCCTCCTTGAGCCCACCATTCCTGACCATTTCGTCTATTTCTCTTAGGTTGCCTATATTGTATAGAGTTAGAGTTGAATTTTGAATTTAATTTTATTAAATTTAAGTTATTAATTAAAATTTTTTATAATCAATTCAGTTTTAAAATAATTTTATCAAATTTAACCTAAAATCTAAATATATAATAAGATTTAAATAATTAAATCTAAACTTAAGTTGAATCCTTGTCAAATTAAATATACCTTACTAATCTTGAGTTAAACCAAACCAAAGTGTTTCTGATATATGCTTATATAACAATGATATGATATAGTAAGTCTCTCTTTGGTTGAACTTATATTAGTAGAGCTTTTGTTGGTATTACTTTGTTCTATAAAACTGTTCTGAGAAGAACTTTTCTAAGACGCTAGTTGACTGTTTGATTGTCATTTAAAAAAGAGTTTTTTTGAAAGAGCCTTATACACTAGATTGTTTGACAACATAAAAAAAAAGTACTTTTAATTATAATTATTTTATTTTGTAATAAAAATTATTTATGCATATAAATATTATTTAATGTATATTAAACATTATGCAAAGCACAATACATTAATTATTATATAATTTTAAACCATATGAAACATAAATGAAAATATATCTAACCAAATCTTTTATATGAATTATAACATAAGTAAACTAATATCAAAAATAAATATTAAAACATATAAAAAAGTCAAATAATATTATATAAATTCAAAAAATAATATTCAAGTTGAATAAATTTTAAGAGCAAAAAGGACTAAAAAATAGACTCATTAATTAATCTGAAAAATCTACCGAAAAAGCAAGCTTTTATGGGAAGCTCCAGATTTGAGCTTCTTAAAAAAATTATATTTTGGCTGTCATAAAAGTTATATTTATTTAAAAAGTACGTTTTTATTTTACAATCAAACACTCGTTTTTCTTAAAAAGGATTTTTGTGGTGGAGAAAAGTATTTATTGACTTCTCAAAAGCCCGTCTAAACAGACACTAATTTTGATAGTGGTAGAACTATTGGTACATGAATACAAATACCATTGTATCATTTACAATAGATGAATCAAAGACTTGCAACACAATTAAAATCTGCCAAGCTCATGCATTTATGTAGCGTTGTCAATGAGCTGGTGGACAAAAATCTGTTTAAAATAGGTTCAAGAAATGTTCAAAACTCGATTGGAACTCAGGATTTTTTAAATCTGATATGCACATAATCATATTAAATATCTTAGTGACAGACATCTTTTTTTAGGTCTTCTTCTGATATTAAAGTGTTTTTGCCTTAGTACTACTTTATCTTATGATAAGCTAATCATATCTTACTAAAATGACAGTCATCTTTCTCCTACCTACCCATGCAATCAGGAACAAACATCCACATGTGGGTAGCACATAAAGAAACTTTGTACGTTCTCCTTTTAATTTGTCTTAACTTTTCAGGAGTTCAATATAGTAAAAGAGTATTGCAGACCAGCTTAGCCATATCTATAATCCCACTAACTTGGTTCTTTTGTTTGGTGTGGAAAGCACAAATAAAGATCTTCATCATCCAGCAACAGCTCTTCTGTGTTAGAAAACTTGCAGATTCGAGTAGCATTTTGTATCATAAGAAGCATATCTATCAGCTACATCGAATTCTTCATTTGACTTTAAATTAATGTTTATGTTCTTAAACCAGAGGCCTAAAAGCTTATCATCCTCGGGATTGAATCCCACTTGAACCAACATAAGGCATCAAACGGCATCTCTTTTTTGGTCTGCAAATGAACACCATATCCACATCAAGCTAAACTTGCACATTTTACGAACCATTTCCTCATTGAAGAATCCAATGCCTTGGTTTTGTACCCATCAACCATATGCTTTTGTACTTCACATGTTTTCTAAGTGTATAGTGTGAACTTGTATATTCCAAGCCTATTTCTCTTTTCTTTTCTTATACATTTGTATGTTAAATTGATCATTTCAAGATTGAATTTTTTTGGGATAATTTCCCTTCATTGATTGGATCATCATGTGAGTGCACTACCTAGTGGACTACATAACAGCCTTTTGTTTCTTTTTCTTTTACTTATATGGAAACTTCCCTTTTGCATAATGTGACAATGAAACTTGTCTTATTATATATACGGATGGCGAGAAATTATTAGGGTGGTGTCAATTCAGACCAAAATGAGAATAAAGCTTGCAGCTTGTGTTATGAAACTAAAGTTATTAATTTTTCTTGATTACGCATTAAAACCAGAACTCGTTATTCTTCTAGTGCATACGGAATAAATAATAAATTCTGTTTTGACATAATATATAGAAATTCTCAAGTAGGAACATATAAGGGATTGAAGTATGAGAATTTTGGGGTGTTGTTCCCTTGGGGAAGCTTATAAGCAAAGAGGAGGGTTTTACAAAGTATAAGAAGTAAGGAACTTAGATCTAACCTTGCCACGGCTTTTGAGACTGACTATGTTGGTGTTCATGAGAAGTGGTGACACAATTTCCGAGACCAGCCATGGTAAGTATATCACTGTGAGAGAGAGGCCTAAGACCCAAAAAATCTCTAGTCAACCCTTCATTGCCACCTCCAGGGAGGCTACCACCACCTTGAACAGTGGCTGTAGCCTTTGAGTTAGAGTCATTGTAAAAGTTTCCATCTTTCTTCAGGACCCCACCAACAAATGCATCTTCAAAGGGTGTTGGTTCAAAACCAGAAGCAGCAGAAGATAAAGAGTTCATCATATCTTGAAGAAGAGTACCAGAATGTGCACCAACAGATGGCGGCACATCCCCAGCTTTATTCCCAAAAGGAACCAAGCCATGGAAAAATGACCCACCGCCATTACAGCCACCGCCACTTCCTAAGTCTTCAAGTGGGGACAAGTTCTTCAGAGCAACGCCAGTTGTATTTACACTGTTAGTAGCAGAATATACAGACACGTGAGCTTTTTGTTCTTGGTGGTGGGGTTGGAGTTGAGGTCTGACTAACCCAGTAGTTTTGCTGCTCATGGCTGCTGCACCCATCTGAGTTGCCTTCTGCAGTAATGCAGTGGCTGACATGTGTGGAGAAGTTGCAGACTGAAAGTGCTGTAGAGTGGGTCCAAGACTAGGGTTAGGGTTTGGGCTCAGATCTTGGTGTGTGTGTGTGAACTCTTGACCTAACCTTGTTGAAAGTCTAGAAGACGATGATGAGGCGGAGAGATCAATGGGTGTCTGTACTTGTGGTGGGCAAGCCAACCAAGGTGGCAACTCAGGCCTTAGGCTAAAACTTTGCTGCTCTTTTTTGAGTGAAAATGCATGCAAGTCTTGACTGGTAATATTGAATTGTGGTATTTGGATACTCGTATTATGATTTGTTGAAGAACCGGGTTGAGATGGGACAAGTGGGACTGCTCTTGCAGTCTCTTCTGCCAAAGCGTCACAGAAGGCTCTGTGAGTTATGAAACTATCTCTCCTGAAAAGAAAAACAAAAAAGAAAACTCAGAAGAAAACAGAAAGTGACAGTAATGTCACAGAAGTTCTGAAACTACAGACATATAGTTCCTAAGCCACCGCAATTTCCTCACAAGTATCAATATACGGAATGATTCAAAGGGTATGTATCTGTATCTGGAAGGAACTTCTTGAAGTAAACACATTTAAGACAAATTCTCTTTGCCTCTTGAAATGGACTCCATGTTCTTTGTATAGATTTTCCTGAAATGATAAAGCTGGTTACTTACCTCGAGAAAAGGGTTCCACAGTCACATCTATACTCTTTAGTGCCACAAGTCTTTGAGTGAGCTTTCCAATCTGATTGAACCGCGTAACGTTTTGAGCACTTATCACATTTCCACTTCTTCTCTCCATGCTTTCTGCAGAAATGCTTCTTGATTCCTGTCAAGTCACCTAGAGCTCTTGAGGGGTCATGGTGCACACAACTTGGTTCTGGACAAACATAAACCTTCTTTCTGATTTCTTTACTTGTTCTTTGCTTTAGTTTCCATGGTAGATTATGCCCTCTTCTATGGAGCTGGAGATTCTGATCTCTCTGAAACCCTTTGTTGCAGATCTCACACACAAATCTATTTGTAGCCAATAGCGACTTTGGTGACAAAGCTATCACTTCTGCATCTGGATCTGATTCAAGAAACCAAACCAGAAGGCAACAACAACATAAGTTGTGATACAATAAGAACTGAAAATAGTATATTAGAGGGATATTCGCACCTGGGTTTCCAGGTAAGTTTCGCTTCTTCTTCGCAGATTGTTGTGGAGTTTGTGTTGTAGGAGCAAGTTGAGGATAGTTGGTGAAAGTTTCGTTCCTGTTACCTGAAGAAACACTTGCTTCACCAGAAGCTGATGTCAAATTGGACATGTTTTCTTCTTGCTGTTGTTGTTGCTGATGAAAGATCATACCTTTAATCATCTTCTCTTAGATTAGTAGATGTTGAGGTACCAAGCTTGAAGGGTCATAGATCTTTGGCGTTAAAAAGATCTGTACACAGACAAACTTAATCTAGGAAAAAGCTAAAACTATTGAAAAAGTGGAAAGAAAACAAAGTGAAGACGTTGATACTGATACATAAAACGTTTAAATCAGTAAGCTTTGATCCCTACAAACCTGCAGTTGGCATGATGGTTTTGTTCTTTGTTTGATTCGAAGCAAAGAGACAATTTTGGTTCTTTTTTGGTAGCTCAGAACAAACAAGAAGAAAGAAAAGGAGTGAGGAAAAGAGCAAGAAAAACCTCAGACCATCTTTTTCCTCTCCATACATGGACTAGAAAACCTGAGCTCTCTCTTCTGATACCAAGAAAATCTAACTGTAACCACACAAATACATACAAAAGAGAGAATATAAAGAAAACCCAGTTCAAAAAACTGAGTGACGGAGAGATAGAGAGAAAGAGAGACAGGTGTGGATGAGAAGGTGAAGGGTGTGTTATCCTGAAGGAGTCCAAAACAAAATGCCAGAACTCTGACGTTGCACTTTCTGTCTTTTCTTTTGTTCTCTTCTTCAAAACTAAGAAAAAATCTATTTTTTTCCTTATTTTCCATTTACTTTTTAACATTTTTTTAAAAAAATTCATGCTAAAGGCGTTGAACCCTTTTTTAATCATCTCTAACTTTCCCTTCTACTCTAAAGTAAGAGCTAAAGATAAAAAGGTTACCATGAAAAAAAGAGAGAGAATCACTAGCATATCAGTATATAAAATATGTGAGGACATTCAGGTGCTTATGTATATTCCTTAGTTAAAAAAACATCCTACACAGCTTCTTCCCTTTCTACATTTTTCAGTGACATGATTGATCCATTGATTAACTTGGAACAGGCATGGCTAAAAGCTGTTTTCCCCTACAGTAGAAAACTATTTTTACTGTTTCACTTAACCATTTCTCTTCTGTTTCTACTTTCTATGCGGCAGAAGCTGCAATTTCTGACTTTTCTGGATGGGCAATGATGAATATTCTACTTGACAGGAATATGATGCTTATCTGTTATTCTTCTCGTTCTCTTCTCTTCTCTTCTCATCATGATTAGAGTTCAGATTAACTTTATTACTGATTTTAAGCGAGGAACACAAAATTTCGTGCTGGTTCCCATTATTGATGATGTGATGAGTACGGTAGAATCCATGCAAGATCATGCGGATACACCAAGTTGACGAAGATACAACCTCCAAAGTTGACTAGAGTTGCAGGTTCTTAGCTAGAGACATTTAAGTATATGCATGCATGGCCAACCTTAACAGAAATTGACCCCGTTCGTATTCCTAGCTTCACGGGACAATCTAAGGAGTTAGTTTGCTTGACTTTCTAAGTCTGAACATTAACTGTTCAGAGAGTCATCAACAATTTGAATAAATTGAAATTTTATTAGAATTCAGAATAAATAAAGAGATGAACAGTACTTTGCGGAGCTACTTTGTCTGACTGTATGTTCATGTGCTTCGATGAGCCTTTCTGTCCTCTGATCGAATATTATATGAGCATAGACAATGCCCTTCTTTTCGATCGTTTGTCATTTTCTTGTTTCATTCTTCAATGATTTGATTTTTGAAAATGGGATGGTGCTCTTGACGCAGGTCTCAACTATGGTCCAGCTCATGTCCTCAATTGATATAATAAAATAATGTTTTATAATAAAGTCTGTGTTTTGAATTGTTATTATAATTGTAATTTAAAATTTTAGAACATATAATTAAAGATAAGATAGTTTTATATGCTTCATTATATAATTCTCTCTTTTTTTTAATTTATATATCATCTTTTTTAATAAGATAAATGTATTGATTATATTTTAGAAATTTTCTAATTTAATTGAAAATTTAAAATATTTGACATTTATTTAAAAATAAAAATAAAAATAAATAAGTTATTAACAAAATATAACTTAAAATTTCAAAAAATTAATGATTTGAAAGTCAACAAATTTAAGAACAGAGTTATCAAAAACTACATTTTAATCAATATTTTAAATTTTGAACCGAAGGTAAATCAATAAAACAAAAAGTTTAAAGTTTAAAAAGCTTGATCGATATTAGACCATCATAAAACCGACTAAAGACTAAATAAAATTAAGGCAATTTAAAATATGATTGAAAAAATTTGTTCTTATCTATAATTAAAAATATTGTTAAATTAAATTAAATTTATTTAGTTTGATTTACAAGAATTTATTAATCAATGAAAATTGATTGATCATTTTTTATCAACAAGAGTACAAAAAGTTGAATTTTATAAATTAGGAAAAATGGATTCTAAATTTTGGAATTCATGCAACTTTGTGCCTATTTGGATAGACTTTTGGGAGATCAATAAGTACTTTTCTATATCACAAAAGTCTTTTCTAAAAAAAATGAGTGTTTAACTGTAAAATAAAAAGCACTTTTTTAATAGATATAACTTTTTTTGCGCTAAAATACGGCTTTTGAAGAAACTCGAATTTGGAACTTCTAAAAGAAAGCCTCTCAAATGTCTACTTGTAGTCTCTTTTGCCCTTATATTTTACACATAATTCTTACAATACTCCCAAACTTATCTTCATGTTTATCTTGCAAACCCATCTTTTCTAATCTCTTGTATATTGTTTAACATACTTTAAATAATATTTATATGCATAAATAATTTTTATTACAAAATAAAATATAATTAAAATTAAAAATATTTTTT
>JANSVA010000005.1:3961695-3973254 GCA_025504915.1 Erythroxylum reticulatum
TTCTAAACCCATGACAATATTCAGCACAAATAATTCTCCACTTTGCTCTCTATGTTTTATTTTCATCCTTTTATCTGGTTCTTGTGTTTTACTTTTAAGGTTGTTCCACTCACTTAGAACTTGTTGACTTTGTTGTTTAACTTGTTACTCATATCCCATAAAACTCAATAGTTTATTAAAATAGACATAAATAAAAAAAATAATCAAAAGATAATAATGGTTTCACATATACATATAATATGCATAACTGATAGTATTATGTATAATAGATTCACTACATATAATGTAAATTATGAATACTATAATGGAAAATATGATAAAATTAGCAAATTACATATATTTATTTAATTTTTGTAATTAAATATGTCCTCTACCATCATTATATTAAGTTTCTGTCTTAACTGGTACTAAAAAAAATCATCCCCTAACTCCATAGTTACAATCTTTTTCTGCAGAAAAAAACATAACTTACACATTTGAACAAAGGTTCCAAATTTCAGGGAACCCATCAATTAATTATTTCTTGATTAATTTTTCATGCATGATTTGTTTATGAATGAAGGAACTTTTTACTTTTTTAATCATAAAAGAGAAGAGAGTAAGAAGTTGAATTAGCATTCCATGGTGAGAGGTGACCAGAGAGTCCCTGCAAGAGAGGTGTGTACTGGGAAAACAGAACTAACAATAGCATGAGACTTTTCCAGTGGCTTCCTTGTTTGCAAGCTCATGGAAGCAAGCTGCCAGGTTCAGGACTGTAATTTCGCTTTCAACGACTCAATCACGGCTGAGAAATCGTCATCACCAAGGCCGTGACTTTTTGCTACCTTGTAGAGTTCATTTGCGGCTGCTGCTATTGGAGTGGGTTGGGAGACTGATTCAGCTAATCCTAACGCAAGCCTCAAGTCCTGATACCATCAAGCTCAATTTCAGATGATAGGCACTGGTGTGAATAATAATAGCACCTGGAATATAGGATTGTTACAGACCTTCTGCTGATGCTTTAATGGAAAAGCAGTAGGGTATTGAGACTTGATCATCGTTGGACCTTTCAGAGAGTACATTGGTGCACTAATGGCACCCTGAGACACTACCTGCATCCAATCAACAGTTTGAAGAAGTTTTGAAAAGAGAAACAGCTTCATCGGTTAAAGAGAAATGAGGACAGTCATCAACTTAGGGACAATCTCCGAATCTTCCTCTGGCATGATGATGCAACAAAACATTCACTTGAACTAGAAATGCATTTCATATTTGAGTAGGAAATAACCAAGCCAACATGTTCATGCAGTCTTAAAGCATACCAGTTTCAAATGCTATTAATTTATTGTTCCAAAATTTTCACACTCCAAATAGAATTGGCACTTTATGTACATTACATATAGAGAATTGATATCTAAATAGATGAATGAATATGAAGAGTATATTATAGATTGATCGATATTAAGCCTATATTTTTATACAGATCTTTATACAGTCTAACTTTATATATTAGGATTTATATATTAGAATAATAAAATAAGATCCGATAGTATGGTAGAAAGAAATGTATCATACTGAGTAATCAGTTAATCCTATGGTTGAACTCATACAAATGCGTGCAGGGTAAATTCATTTCTGCTCTTTGGTATTGCATCAACAAATTTTGGTTAACTACTCCAAACTGCAGACTAGGGAGGAAAAAATCGAATTGATACAGTACAAGCAAACAAGAGTTTGATTTCTCATCTCATCAGCTAAGCAGTTTGAATCAAGATCCTTAATCTAATAGTCAGAAGCTTTCAACAAAGGGAAAGGATGCTTTTTTCGATACCTCTACCAGAACGTTTGGGTCCAGTCCTACTCTCTCACTTAGAAGCAATCCTTCAGAAAAAGTTGCCATCATACTGCAAAATATTAAAAGCAGCAAACTTAATATCTGCAATCAGAACTGGCAAAATTGGAAGAGATTCGCAAGAAGGGAGAGATTGGAACCTTCCCATGACCATGTTGACAACAAGTTTCATGGCAGCCCCGTTTCCAACATCACCAAGGTAAAATCTCGACTGGATAGAATCACACATCCATATGAGACTGTTATTGGTGACAAGTCTTGAGGATAAGAGAGGAACAAAAATGCACCTTTCCCATTGTATCTAAGAATGGAGACACTGTCTCGTACAGAGATTTGTCACCTGAAAGAATGCAGCTCATGTTTCAGTTCCTATCTGAGCAATGACCATTACGTGCACACTGGTTGAAAGATAGATTTGAAAAGGACACTTAAAAGAATGGTGATCCTGAAATGGATCAGTTGTACTCATGAAGTTCCAGCAATTTCATAATCTAGCACATGAAAATAATTTGGAATAAGAAAAAGCATGGCTACCTCAGCTAATAAAGATTCAATCCTGATTACCTGCAGTAAGGAATATAAGTTGCCCATCTTCAGCCGGCTTTTTAGACCCAGAAACAGGAGCCTAGACCCAAAAACTAAAAGCTTAGCAGGTTCTCTGCCCAATACTAGTATCATCCGATATCAACAAACATTAGTAGTACATACCTCCAAAAATGATGCTCCGGTAGCTTTGATTTCTCCACTAATCAACTTTGAAGTGCCACCATCAACAGTTGAAACATCAACATACCTGTAAATACCATAAAGGTACATCTGATTATAAAGATGGCCAAACAAGGTGGAAATTGCTAGTCCAAGTACCTAGTTCAAATGGTGTAAAGAAATAACCCAGAAGAATGCAGCTCAAACTTATGCACTTGGGAAGAACTGTCACACTATTGAGCAACAATCTTGCAAGGAAGAGACAAAGGGAAATTAAGCCGACTACTATAAGTTTGAGCTGTTACTTCCTACAGTTACAACTTCATCCTAAATTTTCAAAACTAGTTTCCAACTAATTTTATAAGTATAGCAGCTTTGCAAGATCAGGGTGATTTCTTGAATGCTAAGAACATTACAAACTCAAACTAAATTGTGCAAGACATCTAATACAAATATAAGAGCACTGACTAATAAGTATCAATGTGAATGATATAGAATCATGGTCATGAGGAGGAACAAGAAAAGGAGAGGAAAGAAGAAAAAAGAAAAGTACCCTTTTCCAGGACCAATGCCACTTGCAGCCCCTTGATTTCCACATGCAACATTCACCTGAGATAGGGCTGGTATAAGATGTCATAATAAGATAAAATTAGGTGAAGTAAAGCAAACTAAAGAATACGCACTGCACTTTCAGGATCCGCAAGCATGGCAAATGTTACATCACAAGCTGCAGTTACTTCCTCGGGAGATGGTTTATATCTAAAATAACATACGAGTTATAAGCATGACAAGTTTTCCCCAGATTGGATCAAGATATAGATACTGAATATTTGTAGAAGAAAGTATTAAGATCAACTAAATATAGCTAGTTCCTTATGAATAAATTTTAAAAGGGGTATAAATTAAATCGTGTTTAAAATACTAATTAATGTGCCCATTTACCGTATAACCTCATCTATCGTAGTATATAAATATTCACTACGAGTTTTCAATTTGGAAGTCAATATAAATCAATAAATATCTTAAGTCAACCAAATCCCAGGTTCTACCAAAACATAAAGAACCAAAAGGAAATGAAATATCGAAAGAAAGAAATGTATGTTGACAATTGATGATTCACTATTAGCTGAAAATAAGTTTGGATTCTGAGAATGCATGACATTTTCATATTCTGGCGGATTCCATATTTATGAAAGAGTTCCAAAGTAATTTCATGTAACAGATTAAGTACTTACTTCGCACCCTGGCTGATTAGAGGATCACATTTGCTCTTGGTCCTATTCCAAACTGTCACATCACACCTAGGAGATTTTCAAACAAAGATTAAGCTTCAGAGAATAAATTTTGATACTTATCTCAAATGAAAAAGCTACATATTTTCAACATTTACTGCAAACAGAACCATGATTCAACGACAAACAAAGACTTCATGTGATTTCTGAGTGAATAGTCATCAGCAAGAGTTAATGTTTTGTTTCATATGAAAGTTCAATCAATATTTATGGGATTAACGACATAATACCCCGCTTTTATGAGATTCTGCGCCATCGGATAACCCATGATTCCAATCCCCAGAAAGCCAACACGTATGCACAATTCATCTGCTGCAAATACATAATAAGATATAGTTTAACATAAACAGAAGAAGATTTCAGATACTGGAATATCTACAAATACAAATTTGCTTTTTCCAAAGAAGAAAGTTGTGTTTAATCACTTATTTCGAGTATGAAACAAGGTCATTCCACAAATCACCATTGGAGCATTAGAATAAACAGGACTGTGAAACTAATACCAAAAGTCACGACCTCCATCTTCCAATCCCATGTCATAAAAGCACAAATTCCATAAAATTCAGCCAATCTCACAATTCAGTAGGACCATAACAGTTATCCCAAATTCTAACCATTGGCATATCAAGCCTCAACAAAGTTCAGATTGATGAATAAGATGTCAGCTAGATGATAACAGACCAAAAACAGGACAACCCATCAAAGAAAACACTGCCAAGACACAGAAAGTAGACACCTTTACTACTAGAACTGGATGCTTGGGCAGAGAAAGCTCTAAGAGAAGCAGAAAAAGGCTGAATCTTGGAGAAACTAGAAGTGGGTATTGATCTGAAATGGTGGGAAAGCTGTGGACGAAAACTTGAGCACGTTGCCATGGCAGTTGATGATAACAAGCAGTAGTGAGTGTTTGTGGCCTTCACTAGTGATGATGCTGTGGCCATTTTTGTACACTTCCTCAATCCTCGGGGGTCTCAACTCAACGGTCTGTGCAGTGTTCGGTGTGTCAGTTGTTGGATAAACATTAAAAAAACATTACCAGTGAAACGCTAATTGCAAAGTTAAAGATCATCAAAGCTAAGACAATCTATCCATTTTAATCAAAATTATCCAGCTACCTATTGCTAGAAAAATTTTAGAAAATTTTTTTAATTAATTTTTTAAAAATAATATTTTAATTAAAAATAAATATATAAACATCATATATAAACAATTCAAATCTTATTTATATAATAATCTAATTCACCTCTTAATTTTGAGCTGAATTAATAATTTATATATTTATCTTAAATTATTAATTAAAGTTGAGTTAGTCAAGTTAATTTGTATTACTATATTAATGATATTTGGGAAATTTGCACATAATTTTCATTATTTTTAATTTTATTTAAGGAAAAGTTCTTTAAATTTGAATATTAAAGTAATTTTTTAAAAATTAAATTATATGAAATTTTTATATCTTTCATAAAATAATTAATCTATTAATTCCAACCTACTAAATTATAAAAAATTAGTGATAAAAGATTATTTTATTGAGTTAATTTATAAAAATTAAACTCTATTTATTTATTGATGGCATGAATTTTTATACCTTTCAAACCAATTCCATTAAAATTCTTATCAAACTAATAGGAGGTTTCAACTTCAACAACAGAAAGACAGTGCTACTGTGATCTTTTAGATTGGAATCTTATTTCTAAGCTAGTAAGTTAAACTTAGATATGAATAAATATCTCACTCAAATTTCGAATCAAAATAACTTCATTTTAGTATTTTAATTGAAACAATTCGGAGTCGTTTTAGCAATTTAATTGAAACATTTCGGACCAATTGGACCATAAATCTTGTTTGTGTTCATTTATGTCAAAATTTCACCCAAAATATGGTGCATTGAGCAATGAAACAGTAGACTTGTCTACATAAGGAAACCAGTTTATAATATGACCAATTCAATCTCAGTTGCAACAGAACATGATATGTACTAGGATTTAAGAATGCCTAGTCCTAACAAGCTTGAAAATCAATCTCTCATCTACAACCTTTTTAACCCGGAAGCGAAAGTTATCTACTTCCGATATGGATGATACCGCTCGCCGACTATATTAGGGGTACCTCCGTATTCCTTGTCATCGCCGTAACCACCATTAACATTATGTCCATTGTTAACATTATCGCCTCCTCTTCCTCGTCCCCTCCCACCGGAATATCCACCAACACCATCATTCGCGTTGGGCATAAGAAATCCAGTGCCTCGATATCCATTAGCAGGATACATCACCGGTCCTCCAACTCCAAATCCAAATCCATAACCATAGCCACCATAACCCAAACAAGCTCCAGGAAAGCCTCCCCCATAACCTCCATTGGGAGGATATCCATAATAGTAGCCATAACCACCATGTACTCTGCCCATTCTCTCATTATAATCATATTCTGAACTGTGATGATCACTATATCCACCTGTATAACTGTTTATTCTACCAAAGGATTTTCCGATACTGCCGGGACCACCACCTGATCTTTTTGGCACAGCCTTCTTTATTTCCACCTAAATATTATGTTAGCAAATCTTGAGTTATAAACATTTCAAAACATGAAGTATACAACAGTAGTATCAAATCTCAACCAAATTTTCAAACTTCACCTGCTTGCCTCCAAGTTGATGTATTCTGCCCTCTGACAAGATCTGTTTTATCGCATCCTCACTTTCAAAAGTGACAAAAGCAAAGCCCCTCGACCTTCCAGTTTGATGATCCACCATAATTTGGTGGTCAACAACAATACCATAGATAGAGAAGTGTTCCTTCAACTCATCTGTGTGCAAAGGAAACAGTGAAAAGGGAGCCGTCTACATGGTCAAACACAAGCGGAAATGAAAAATCCACAATTAAGATTTGAACCATGCAAACCTTCAGTCAAACACGATGGTATTCCACCGATGAAAATTTTGTTTGGTGATGTTACGTCATTAACCTCTGTATCTTCCCTTGGAACTGTTCTCTTGACTTCCACCTGACAACAGAATACACCAAAACATGCCTTAACCAGTACAAGATTAACCATCACTATGGTGAGAAAAAGAAGAGAATAGGAACATAAGCATCACATTTCAGTAAATAATAGAAGATTATTTTACCACTCGGCCATCTATAACATGCTCATTTTTCAAAACTTCATCAGCAACTGCTGGGTCAGAAAAAGTTACAAATCCAAACCCCCGTGGCCGTCCAGAGTGTCTATCTGACATTATTATGGAGTCCACAATTTCTCCATACTGGCTGAAATGACGACTAAATGTCTCTGAAAACAAATCCATATGAAACATGTCGGAACCAAAGGAACAGATGGTAGCAAAAATCACAATATATATAAGAAGTAAAATAGCTATTACATCAAAACCTCTTGCTAAATTATCAAACTTAACACGTTAAAACGCACCAAAAAGGACCATTAGCCAAGATACTCGCAAAATGATCGGATAGCTATTATAATGGGATTCCTAGAGTCCCTCACATCACACAATTTAATTAAAGCTTCCAAGGACTAATACCCAAGTACACACTAAATTGTTAACATGGTACCTCATTGAGAATTATGCCAAACCTTAAGCACGATTAAAACAAGAACAAATAAGATACAAGAAATAACAAAATGATAAACCTCCACAGAACCAAAATCCAGTAACTGAGTTCCTATTTGGAATCCGGACCCAACCACCACCCTCCAGAATCCCAAGCACCAAATACTTAATCCTACCAAATTTACAACCCCGATTCAAACAGAAGCATGCCAAGTTGCTTAGCACATTACAACAGCAAATACAGTAAAAACATGAACTCGAGAACTTTGTGCACCTCTGGTCGTTTCCCAGGAGATGCCACCAACGAAGAGTTTTCTGCAACAAAAGAGAAAAATAGAAAAGAAGAAAACCCAAAATTATTTCTCATCACTACTTCAACAAAGTTTCCACTTTTAAAGAATTAAACCACAAAGCATCGAAATCAAAAACTAACCCAGAATTAGTTGAAGAAGTGGGTGAAGGGTGTGAGTTCTTTCTCTCATTCACTGCATCACCAAAACCTTCCTCTCCCAAATCATTATAATAATCTTCAACTTCTTCCTCCACACCATTAAAGGCAGACCCATCATCCTCAAATCTCCTCTCGTCACCCATTTGGTTAATAATTCAGCTTTCAATTCCCCTTTCAACAGAATTTAAACCCTAGCCCTTGACCGCCCAGAGCCTGCTAGGGGTTTGTGAGAAAGAAAGAGGGTTTACTAATAATGGGATTTCACTCTCGCAGTCAAAAGATACGTGATTTACACAATCTCAAACTCTGGGATAATAAAGATGCGATCTTCCTTTTTTTTTTTTTGTAATACAAGGAAAAAACAAAAACGATTTACAAGCTAATTAAATAGATGCGATTTTTTAAACCAAAACAAACTTCATTGTTAATAATAAATGAAAACCCTAAAAAATTTGATGGTCCATTGATCTGAGTCACATTGATTGTCCTTTGTAATCCTAATGATACAAGAAATTCAACCATTGGTTCATCTAAATATATTTTTTTATAATTTTCTTGATTTAATAAAATTTTATCTAATTTAATATCACAAGTAGTGATTCTCATATTTTATAATTTTTTCTTTTAATATCTTTTGAAAATAATTTTTTTGATAGAATTGACATATAACATATTTAAGATTACATAAATTATTTTAAAATTTTAATGAAAACTAAATAAAATAAAATAAATATGATAATGTTTTAATAAATAGTAATATGTAAGGATTTACTTATATAGATTTTGTTAAAACAATTTAAAAAATAAAACTATGAAAATAATAAATAAAATAAAACATAGGGATTTTTAATAAATATTAGTAAAATTATAAACATCATTCAATTATACACAAAAAAATTTATAAATATAATTAAACTAAACATAATAATATTTTTAAAAAATATTAAAAAAATTCATACTCTGCATGTCATTTAGTACAATGACCATATAACATTATTCCCTTAGGGGGTAGTAAAATTAATAGAGTGGAAGAACACGAGATCAAAAGTATTATATTTAATTCCTTTTATTTACGTTCTCTCAACCAAGCTTATAATATAAGGGTTGTCTAGTATGAAGTATTCGATTAAAGTGATTTGTCTGCTATTTTCAAAATATTGTGCTAAAAATCATACCAATTTAAAAGTTAAAAGTTAACTTTTTTGTTTGATTTAGTTTAATAAGTTTTATTAATAAAAACCTATAAACTTATTAATTAATCAATCACTTTTTGTAAACTAATCAATTTTTATAAACTAAAATAAATAAATTAATTTTTATAATAATATAATTTTTAATTAATTTTAAAAAAATTAATATGTAATAATATTATTCTTTAAGTATTTTTTAAATTTTATTAAATTTTTATCCGAAGCTTTTAAACTTCTTAACTTTGCTATTTTTAAAACAAAAAAACAGTAAGATGGAAATTGTAACTTAGATTTCAAAACCTAGAAAGATTATATTTTTCGTTTGTTTGCTCTGTCTCTCACTAGGTGCTCCAAAGCAACAGGAGTTCATCTTCCAAACACTGGTTGTTGGAAACTGTCTGAATTTACCGTGAGGCTTTTCTCCTTTGACTTTAATCCATTCTATGACTGTTCCTCCCTTGTCAGTTTTGGGTTCTTTTGTGATTTCCCTTGGGAATTGGATGAAAGTCTCTTCTGGGTTTAACGATTTGTTGAATTTGAGGGTGTTTTTGGATTGAATTAAGTGATTTAAGTTGACCCTTCTCAGATTATTTGGTTTGTTTTCTACTGCTGCTCCAATTTCGTTGTTCTACTCGTACTATGAATTTAAAGTTCGAATCTTTATTGGCATAGTAATCTGCAATGGAACTGCAACCGAAGAGAGTTTTGGAAGAGAGAAGCAATGATTGTAGAAAGATTATGGACTATATAAATTCGTTGGAATTCGCCACTTTAGATGATAGGGAGGTTCGAGCTTTTGTGTTGATGAGAGAAATTAGTAGTGGGATTGTCCATGGTCAAAATAAACTGGTAAGAGAGGTAATGTATGTATGTTTTTAAATTCTCTTTTGCATTATAATGGATGTTTCTTTTCTGTGTTTTAAATTTTAACAGGCTGCAGAAGGTGATATCTCTCGAATCTTGAAGATTAGTATTGAGCGTATGGTATGCTTTTGTTTAAATGCTCTAGCTCTTAGTTGTAAATTGTCATGTTGGTTTGAGTTTGGTTAGTTAATTAACTTGTACACTGTCTGTAGCAAATCTATTATAATTTCCCTTTCTTTAGTTGATTTCAAAGACGACAAGTGGAACAAGAAAATGTGAAACAAGTTTCTGATGAATGCTTGAAATCATTATGCAGGTCAGTGCATGCAGAAAGACGCTTGATGAAATCGATAGGATGGATTTCAAGGACTTAGATGAACCAGAGAAGGATAAGCTTCTGACGATATCAAAAATCGGGCAAGGCTTTATTCCTAAAGAACATGTGAGTGCTATGAATCTGCATGGATTCAATCAGGAAGATGAAGTTGAGGAGGGAATAGTTCGTTGGGGGAAAAAGATGACCAAGCACCTGAGAACTTCATTGGAAGTGGATAATCACCTGATGAACAAAGATCACTGGGTTGGTAAGAATGTTACAACTGAAAATTTCTTGGTTGGGAATGATATCAATGGAAATGTTGCCTTTGAAATGAAGACAGAACTTGAGGATGCCAATGGAGAAGATCATGGTGACCAATTGGCAGTGAGGAAGATTGAGGATGGTTGCATGAAACTTAATTCAAATGATACAAAGGTGCTTACAGTACAGTGTAGACTCTAGATGTAGCATCCCTATAACTAATCTCAGTTGGTACCTACATTATCGTAAAAATCGTATCTTATTTCCCTTAAGCGAGTGTTCTGCCATTTAAATGTTCATTTCTTTCTCTTGTGGGCACTTTCACTAATCTTTTATTTTTAAATCTTGAATTACATTCTTAGTTTCTTCTAGTAAATACAGGATACAGCTACTCATATCTCTTTTGGTCAACGACATTATTCTGCTTCGATGGGTTTTGGGGCCATAGGTATTTCTAATCCCCCTTCTTGGAATGTATCCCTGGAAGATGATGCAAGTGGCACTGAACTGGTAGTAATTCCTAATGTTTCTGAGGTTGAGGGATTGCCTCTTCCCTCGAATTTTCCGGTAATGGCAATTTATTTTGCTTTCTGATCTTTTCCCTCCTCATTTTTGCAACAAAGGAAGAGTGTTTCCAATGCAGGAGCCTCACAAGTCTAACTATGAGTATCTTTTCGATCTCATCGCAAGGTTGAAACATGAAGTTAGGAGGAAGGTGAGGCCAGGACGCTTTTCCCATTCCTAAATTTTCTTTATTTGGTAATTTAGTTGTGATTATTTGAACAGGATGATCAACTTAACCGGTACAAGCAGAAACTTCATCTTCAATACCCTTCTGCTACTTCAAGATGAATGTTTGGAAATCCGCAACTTTTCATGTTTTTGGGGTCTACAAGACAGAATTGATCAGAGCTGTGAGTTTTTAGAGTTCCAACTATAGATGTATGGGGTGAGAATCATGAAGAGTCAGATGTTGTGGCCTACATCTTAGTGATTGCTTCTTCAATCCTGAATGATGAATGACAGGATGAGGAATTCAATGCTTATGTTAATAATTCTTGGGACTGAA
>JANSVA010000005.1:3978015-3997621 GCA_025504915.1 Erythroxylum reticulatum
TTTGTAAATTATTAGAGATATTTTAAAAAATATTTTTTTATTAGCTAAAAGTAAGGTTACGTAATATTAATTTTTTTCACATTTAAGTATTGTTGTTATCGAAAATTATTAGATTTATTTATTTTTTAATGCTGAAATGGTCAAATTCAAGATTGATAATGACTTGTTTCCAAAATTTTAATCATGATGGTTGGCTTTGATGCAACAATCTGAAAATTTTCAAATCTTGATGATTACAGAATATTTGTTACTTAGATAGAATAATTGGTAAAATGTCTCTTTTGCCATCTTTTATTTTTATTATATTTAAAAACTTTCTTCAGTGCATATTTCTATTTTTATTTTTAATAAAAACTAAAAAATTTACAAATTACCAAATTTTAAATAATTTTAAAATATTAATTAATCATATAATAGTTCCTGTCAAGACAGGAGATTTAAAGTTCAAAAAGTTTAATCAGAATTAGATTGTTATTAAACTGATTAAAGATTGAATATAATCGAAGGATTTGAAAATTAATATCCTTAGTTATCAAAAATTTTAAATTTTAATTGAAAGATAGACTGTTAAGTGAAAATTAACTGGTTTATTTTAGTTTATAAAACTAATTAGTTTACAAAAATTAGTTAATTAATTAATGAAATAATCGATATTTAATAACAAAAACTATTAAACTGAATTAAATCAAAAAATTAAAATTAAATAAAAAAGTTGACTGGTTTTAAATTTTTATTGTCCATTCTATTAAACCGATTCAATTTTTAAATATTGTAAATTAGAGAATCTAAGGTACAATATTGTTCTTCAAGATTGATGCATTAAACTACACAAAAAAAAATAATTTATCACTTTTTATTAAATTATATAAATTATTAATTAAATAGTAAGGACAAGAGAATAACTTCATCATGTCATGTAAGAAATTCCAAGATTCTAGCACCCACCCACCATCCAACTATTTAATAATAATAAATTTTAAAATTTTTTATTAATTTATTTTAATGCAAATTATAAACAAAGTAAATTATAAAATTTACTTTGTTTATAATTTATATTGTAATGTAATTTTTATATTTATAAATACATTTTAAATAGATAAAATAAATACAAAAGGATATTTATATTTTTACCTTTATTTATATTAGATGTAAACAACCTAAAATACCATAAATTCAATCTCTATGCATGTTAAGTTGATAACAATGTAATAAGTTGATATTAATAATAATAAATGAAGGATATGAGATTTTATTACATCATGTGTTTGGTTTGGCTCATTATTACCGAACATGAAGCAATGGTGTTCATGTACGTGTCTGACAAGGTAGCATCAAAGCTTGAGAAATTAAATAGAACTAATAAAGATTCGATCTTTAAGCTTGCCACGTACTTTAGTTTAGTTGTAAAGGCACGACCCCAAGGCGTGATCAGTATCAGGACAATCTGCCCTTTTCCAAGTTTGAATCTTTACCATAAAAAACTGTTCTTTCTCTCATCTCCTTAATCGTCACCATTGAAACCTCATTTGCCTTCACTCTCTTTCTATAATCTGTTCCCCTTGTTTAATTCCCTTTTAGCCTTAACCGCGTTGGACCCGGTCTATCCATCTATTTTCCCTTTTCATTTTCAGCTCTTTGCTGCCCATTTGCCGCTACTCTCTCCTTCTCTTGAGGGTTTTGATTCTTGATTCAAAGGGCTTAACATCTTTGTGTGTTTGTTTACTTTTGTGGGATTTGTTGGGGTTTCTTGGAAAATGACTTCTGTGAAGAACAACTTTTTGCCTCCAGGTTTGGTTTCCAATCTTCAGGAAGTGTTGCTGAGCAGAAAAGGTGAAGATGGGAACCAATCCAATGATTCCGGTGATAAATCCACAGAGCCATCTGCTTCTACCTCTGCTGAAAGTTCAGTGGGCACGCAAGATTCATCAAAGCCTATTCTTTTGGTCACCAATGGTGATGGGATTGAGTCCCCTGGTCTAGTCTATCTTGTTGAAGCTTTGGTCCGTGAAGGTCTCTACAATGTCCATGTCTGCGCTCCTCAATCGTGGGTTCTCTTTTTCCTAGTCTATTTTCTTCTACTACTTTTGGTTGTTTAGCGTGTTATCTTATTTGGATATTTTTGAAAGCCTTTATTTTTTTGCTCCTTTGTGTTGTCGCTGTTGTTTTACATCTGCGAAGAATATTCCTTCTTTCTATTTCATTTATTACCTTAAATGGATTTTCTCCTTTGGTTGCTTTCTTGTTATGGAAAGATATCAAGTTTGGATATATGGTCCTCTCTTTACATCTCTTGCACATTATGATTTGAGAATTCTACAGGCCTACATGGCCACTTTTTCTTCCCCTCCTTCAAAGTTGTAAGCTTGATTTCTTTAGTTTGTGAGTCCTTTGGTTTAGGGACAAATCAATGGCAGGTCATTCCTTGACTCTACGGGAAACAGTTGCTGTAACTTCTGCTGATGTTGGTGGTGCCACAGCTTTCGAAGTTTCAGGTAGAGTCATATTTGATGCTTAATTTGATTTCTTTTCCCAGTGTGGTGGATATTGTTACTGGAAAGGTAAATTTCATGTTTTAACAGTAATAGAGCCCCCTTTTCTGGATCTGAGGTGTTCAAATAACTTTTTATTTTTTGCTTATGACTGGAAAACTGCTTAGAAATAGTATGCTTTCAGATTTAGATCTTTATTACCTTAAACTTTTCCTGCCTACATATGTCTGCCATAGTCTTTTGACTGTTACGGGATACCTTGTAGTCGCAAATGCTTAGCCTTTGGTATTGGCATTCAGGAACTCCAGTGGATTGTGTCTCATTGGCATTATCTGGAGCATTGTTTTCTTGGTCAAAGCCTATACTGGTTAGATTTGTGTTGTTATGTAGGCACATACAACTTATGGTTAATTATAATTTAGGCCTTCCTTAAGCTTGTTTTGATTTGATTTTCAGGTCATTAGTGGAATTAACCGGGGATCAAGCTGTGGTCATCACATGTTAGTAATCTGCTCGTGCCTGTGTACTGGTTCAATAACTTCTTGTTTGAATTTCCATTAGGATACAACTCAGAAGCATAGTATTTCAATTGATTGGTATTGTGTCTTCGTTAAGATGGTTACATCCATTCTTGTTACTTGAAAATACTTCAGGTTTTACTCAGGTGTTGTCGCAGGAGCCAAAGAGGCACTGATGTATGGTGTCCCATCTCTGTCAATATCTCTGAATTGGTAACTAAATGTCCTTTGGTAATTAACATCTTCTGCATTGCTTATGAGTAATCATCCGTATTTATATTCTATTACAGGAAGAAGGATGAAAGTCAAGAAAGTGATTTTAAGGATGCAGTTGTTATCTGTTTGCCATTAATAACTGCTGCTATCAGAGATATAGAAAAAGGGGTTTTCCCGAAGAGTTGCTCACTGGACATAGAAATCCCCACTTCTCCATCTACAAACAAGGTAAGTGTTTTTCTTTAGCTGATGGTGTTGTTAACTAAACTGTTCTTGCTGATCGTACCTAAATCCGACACAGGTGAACATGCCCTACATAACTTCCTGAATCTTCTAACATGCATACAACTAAACTTAGGCAAGTGAATAGTAGCTGTAATGTAATGAGTCTGGATCACCACAGGCAACAACATGGTAGATGCTCAAGTTCTTAGATTGTTTACTTGGTGTGAAACATAGATGGTGTATATGTGTACTGTGTTTTCACGTTGTGTTACACATCACCAAGCTATTGCTAAGGAAATTTCCCTCTTTCATTGCATATACTTTTACTTTACAGGGCTTCAAGCTGGCTAAGCAAAGTACGCAGAGGTCCATCCTTAACTGGCAAGCTATTTCAGCCAACAAGCACCCTCATGCTGGAAGTTTCATGTCCAATCAACAAAGCCTCGGAATGCAGCTTGCACAACTTAGTAGAGATGCCTCTGCAGCTGTGAGTGTCCGCCCCCAAAAATGTCTTCTTTTTCTCTTTAGTAACCCCTCCTCTCCTATTTCGCATCAAGATTGTATCTGTCTCATCTTCAACTCTTCTTATTGTTCATCAAGATTGCATCTTTGTCTCTCTTAGGGTGCAGCTCGCCGCTTGACCAAACAGAAGAAGAATGTAGAGATTGAATCAGTTGGGGCAGCGGGAAAGTCAGAGACCAACCGAGTGAAAAAGTACTTCCGATTGGAGGTAAGGGAAGGAAAAAGATAAGTGTCACAGAACTCTAGTGATGAGTGTTCTAAGTTTACATTTGGAAGATGTTAATTCATGAGATAATTTAGCATTTATTGGGTCAGGAGAACTCAAAACTTCTAGAGTGTCTTCCTTGTTATGTTACTTTTTGCTTAAATCCTCTCTACGTGTCTTTTACGAATCCATGTGGGTCTAAACTGCCGTAGCTTGCCTGGCTTTTTGTTTATCATTGCATTGCACAAAATACTTCAGCTGTTCTTTCAACGATAAATTAATCCTTGTTGTACCACTTTTCCAGTTTCTGGACAAGGAGCAGGAAGATACTGATGAAAATCTGGACTTCAGAGCTCTTGAAAGTGAATTTGTAAGTTATACTATCGTATTTTCATGTTAATGGGTGTCATTAGTTTACTTGAAAGATTAACTGAATGTTCATAAAGCTCAGAAAACTTAAAATGGATTCTCAGAGGGCATTTGAAGTTAGGTCTATCTGTGAGGGAATGGAAGCCATGTGCATAACAGAAGTTGTAATAAGAAGCAATCTAAGGTTCATCTTTTGTCAGGATCACACATATCATTAGCAGCATTTCTCACCAGCATTTTCAAGTTTGGTAGCCGCATTTCTCACTAGCATTTCCCACTTTGGTGAAGTTAGTTTCAAATGCCTTCATTGTTCAAGTTTGACAGAAACTAGTAGAATTTCCATTGAATTTTCATCAGAAATGCTGCCATCTTGATACTGCTTCCCTTTTCATATTCTTTATCATCATTTGAATAACTAGGTTACCATAATCCCGTTATCGCTTTCGCCACACCTCGAATCAGAAACACACTCGGCTGTATTGGACTGGATCTCGTCTGCTCTTGAAAAGGAATCATAGAAGCCTCCATTAATCACTGTGATAAGCCTACTTGTACACATCTGCAAGAGTAATTGAGTTGTTTAGTCATCATTCATTTTCCCTTTATTTTTCCACCTCAAATTTTCATTAGTTTTTGATTTAATTATTGTATTAAATATTTGATGGGTTTGGTTTGTTGCTCAGCTGTTTTATATATTCCGGTAACTTATTATACAAATGTAATCTACAACAGCCAGGGTTCATAATTTACATGACCCTGCCTTGGTATCTACTTGTTGCATCTTTCTGGATTTGTATCTTCTTTTTATTCTTCAAACACTAGATTCATGGCTGTTGCCTAGGGACTGATTGAAGGAAATGGTACGTTACAAGATGGGCTCTATACTGATATTCTTGCATTGACTGAAACATGTTTATGTAGAGGATTAAGCTTTTATCTCATTCTCTTTTACTCCCATTATCTAAATTAAGGATGGCAATGACCGGGCTCAGTCTAATCCTCATTTTTCCGACCAAAACAAAGCCATTTTGCTGAACATTGGCAAGCAATCTTCACTTCTTCAGAGAAAAAGAAGCAACTTAAAAGCCATGCCCTTTGCTTCTCATTGCTACATGATGGTTCATGTACAGAAGCTTTTGCTCTTGATCGTTGGCAAAGTCTATTAATCACTAAAGTCTCAATGAATGAATACACACTTTTGTACATCACTAGATGTTTATGATATTTTAGTAATGATTAAGGGTATTGAATTTTGAGTTTAGAACTTAATAATGAGAAAATAATTTTATTAAAAAAATCACTTGTAAACCATAAAGAACTTGGGAAATATATTTTATAATTTAATATTTTTATTTTAAAAAGTCTTTTTTATAGAAATTCAAGAATTACCATAAATATTTGGAATGACCAGAAATAAAAAAGTTAAAATTCAAAATTCAAGAATTAAATGTGCCCATTGAATGTGTCCTTGCAACGGCGTCGTTTTTATCAACTTGGCGCTCTTCATCAGCCTCCTCTTGCTGTCTGCCTCTCTCACGCACTCGCTTCAGTTTCACTAGGGTTTTAGGATTGCTCTACCATGGCGACCAAAGCCCTAATTCGAACCGGAGCTTCGGTAATGAACAGGTTGCTTCATTCAAAATCGAATCTTCTTTTAATCCCTCAATCCAACCATCAAATTGCGTCTAACGGCCTCGAGATCACTCCTCAACTTTTCCCTTCTCTTTCTAAATTCCATGCATCTCTCCATTTTCCACAGAGCGACGGCGAGTCGCTGAAGATCGCTGCAAACCAAGGGTTCTTTCCTCCCTGCGGTCTCCCCTCTCTTCGCTTCTTCTTGCCTGACGGTACCTCCCCCACCCCATTCTGTTTCTGTGTATGTGTGGGCTACAGTTTGCTTGTTAAACTTTAGGATTCTCAGAATCGGGTTTGTGAATTTTATGATGATTTAGATTTCTCAACTCCTAGGCTTGTTGGGTCTCTGAAAATGTTTTCAAAATGTGATCTTTTTGCCCTGTGTAATTGCTTTGGATGAACTTAAATTTAGGGGTTTTTATTTTCCCTTAGTGTCCTTTGGTTACAAATCAAAGCATCTCTGTACTTGGACCAATTTCTGATTGCATAACGAGTTTGTGTTGTGTTGATGCAGGGGATTCATCAGATGAGCCAATGCTCTTATTTCCTAAGCGAACATTCCAGCCTAGCTTGATTAGACGCAAGAGGAATCATGGATTTTTCGCACGGTAACTTCTGCCCCACTCTCGCTTTGGTTCTATGTAGGTATCAAATGTGCGAATCCGACGTCAGCCAGTAATGAAATGATGTTAGGATTGTTGCCAATGTCTTTAGATCCTTGGAAGGGAATAAGAACATTCCAAGCAACCAAAATTTGCATGACGGTGTTAAGTTCTTAAATAGTTGCACTATTGTTTCCAATATTGTATGAAACAAGTTAAGAGTTCTTGTGCTGCTATGTCAAAAGCTTGTCATTTGCTCAAATGGCTGATTACAACTTATGTTTTGTTAAAAGCTGTCTGCAGGGAATTGTTATAATTCTCTTTTGTTAATGATCTATGGCCTGGCTCTTTAGGATGTTCTTATCTTTGTGTCTTTCTTGATATATAAGCTTAATTAATTGTTTTAGTAGAAGTACCAAGGCTTAATAAGAACTTTGAACATGAACAGCAAGTCAACCAAGGGTGGACGGAAAGTCATTGCTCGGAGGATCGCAAAAGGCCGATCAAGAATCACTGCTTAGCACTCTATGAAATCGTTGCAGGGATAGGAAAATAGAAGGATATACAGTTTCATGTGTTCCTCCTAGTCCAACCAAGTTATTGACCAGCATTGTTAGTTTTCTAGTGGCTCAGCCTGCTTTGAGTTTCTTTTAGGAATTCTCCCAGCAGTTTGGAATCAGATTTTGAATTCGTCTTCTGTTTGTCCTGTTTCAGAATGTTCCAACTTTTGGATATGAGCCTGTTTCCAAGATGTATGTATTAAAACTATTCTAAATTCTAACAATGCTCTTGCTTTTCATTTCAGTTGGCTACCTAGTTCAATTTTCTTTTGGTTTACAACGGATAACATTGGGCTTGGCAATATGGGCTCCGACTGACCTGGCCCAATATCAACAAACGAGCCCAGTTTGAGCGGACTTCAGGCCTGGAGGCCTGCTTGAAAAGATTAACAGGCCTAACCCTCTACTACTGCTAAAATAATGTTATTTATATAATTGACCAAAAACGATATCATTTTACGGTAAAAAAGTGCGGTTTTATCTTAGGTTAACATAAAAAATCTAGGTTAATCGGATTGAGAGTTGGATTAGAGAATATGAATGACCACAATTTTGGAATCACTTAATCATGTTTATGTTGATGTACAACATAGAGGTCTCAGCTTTAATTTCTTGAATTAACAATCTAATCTATCGAGTAAACTAGAATTGAAGAAGGTGCTATGCTTTTACATTGGAAGAAGAAAATTAGTTTTAAGTTGATCTTGTAATTAGTGGCTTTTAGATCACAATTTCAGCAGTACAATTAGAGATGACAAAAAGATAAGATTTCTTATTTCGGATATTAGAGTGTTTAATCCAAGATCGGGTCTATTTAAGTTGAATTTAAATTGAAAAAGTCCAAACACGATTTAATAAATAAATTTAAGTTTTTAAGCATGTTTGAAAATTAAACAAGTTCAAATTTGAGTCTGAACTCGACTATACTCACGTTTATCAAATTTCTCATAATTCCTTAGGATCCCTAATTGTAACCTATTCTTGACTCTACGTGAAAGGTACTCGATTTTGAGGACTAGCCCTGTTTCTTTTTTCATGATATTTCATCATTATCTAATCCATGCGATGTCTTGGGTGAACTATACACTAAAAAAAATAGGAATTAGCGACGGAAGATTATCGACGGAAAAGAAACTGTTGCAAATTACTGATGAAAATTCTAACTTCGTTGGTAAAATTGTCGGGAAAATTTTCGTTTAGCGGCGGTAGTAATATCAGTCACTAAATACGAATGGGAATCAATTTGTAACGATATCAAATGCCTGTTGATAAATAAGGCAAAAATTGTTGGCGGAATAATAAGTTTTTCAGTTTGTCGTCGGAAATTTTCCGTTTTGTAAAGTCCGTCAGTAAATTTTCAAGCTATACGTTGTCATATGCTTTTGCTTGAACGTTTTAAAGTTAAACAAAACGACGTCGTTTGGTTTAAAACACTCCCCTGAAGGCCCTTCGCCCACCCCCTATAACCATTCCTCCTTCTTTCTCTAGATCTGTTGCGTCGTCTCCTTCTTTCTCCAAAACTGCTGCATCTCCGACATCTTCTACGACGTCTCCAGTCTGTTGTTGGTGTTATGGAGCTGCTGTGTCTTCTGGTCGTCGTCTTCTCCGGCCATTGTCATCTTTTTCTCTAGCTATTTTCGTGGAGGTATTTTCATCTTCTCCGTCCTCTCCTCTGCGTTTGTTTGTGCATGGGCATGAACTTTCATTTACAAATTGATTTTTTTGCGTTTGTTTATGTGCGGGAATGAATTTTCATTTTTGAAATTTATGAAATTTCATATCAACTAAATGTGATTAATTTGCATGCTTCAAAGGCCTTATAAGCATATATAAAGGGTGAGTCAATCAAGTAAGAGGATGATAACAATCTCATTTCTCATTCTCTGTCATTTAGAAATTGTTTAAGAAATTGAGTTTCTTTTTTGTGACAAGTGAATCCAATTAGCTATCAAGGTTGATACTTATCAAACCAAAATGATATGTTACTTTCAATAATAATTGCTTTCTCAATGAATAAAGTTTCATCAAGATGTTTTTTTCTTTTAGGAGATTTTGAGGTCTTCTGAGTCCCTTTTTTTATAATAGAAAAGTAAGTTTTTAATTGAACAAAATACGAAAGTAAAATGTATTACGGACTATTATATAAATTCTTACAAGCTTATCATATGTTGTAAAGATGATTATTAGACTATTGCTAATCCTAAATTGAATACAGATAGTGACATCATATATTGTGAGCTTTGTATTATAATTAATTTGATCTAACTAAGAAACCTATTCCATTATAAGTAGCTTTCTTATCAATTATGTAATTTGTGTTGGATTGATTTATCTTCACTTTTTTCATAAGATGATAATAAATGGAAAGATTTATTATAAGGATGTTTGGTAGTGGAAACTTCACTTAGAGAGGGATTTTAAAGTATGAAGATCAGGAACTTGAAAATGTTGACAATATGTAATTGGTTTATGGTAGTTTGAGAAAAGTGTGTGAAATAGGTGCTAAATTAGGTTATAAAAATATTATTAGTGCATGGAATTTGATTCTTAGGAAGGAGTTAGTTGATGGTTTGAAGATGTTAGAGCCCAATTAGAATGTGTTAGTTTTTATTAAATTATCAAAGTTGTATGGTATAGTTGATGTATATTTAAGATCTGTTGATGGATTAGTATTATTTGTACTTATGATAAAATGACATGACAAATAGCATAAAAAAGAGGCTAATGATGTTAATGATTCAAATGTAGATGTAGAACTTGAATCAAATGAAAATATTGGAATGCATGTTAATGACACTAAATAGGATGTTGAAGGAAATGCAAAGAAATATAAGTTAAATGATTATAACTTAGATTTTGACATTACTGTTGATGTAGGTCAGGAGACCATAAACATTGATGTAAAAGATCATAAGAGTTTCTTGGTTAGTTATGGATATCCTAATGCTTACAAAAGTATATCCAACTTTGTGATTTTGTTTCCATAAATTGGTTATTATAGATGATCTATAACATTGTAAAACACTTTAAATAGGCAACTATTTTCATACAATTGCAACTATATTTGATTTGAGTTTTAAGAGGAATTCCAAAAGGATTAAGTACTCTTGCATCAAAGGATGTCTATTTGAACTAAATGATTCGTTTGGCATAAAAGATAGATGCTTCAAGCTAAAAACATAGAAGTCAGCTCATATGTGAAATCAATCAACAAGTTAAGGTTGGTTATGCCCAATTATATTGTGAGATATTTCAAGAAAAAATTATTGACAATTTGAGCATTAAAATTAAAAAATGACAGAAGAATGTAGGAAGAAGTTGCATTTTTCAGTTAATTTTACCATGAGCAATTATACAAGGAGGAAGGTTTTAAAACCAAAGTCAAAGGAGTAACATAATGGAGATAGAAAACTTTATGGTTATATTAGTTAATTAAATCAAATAAATCTAGATTCTACAGTCAAGCTTCAATTGAAAAGAAAAAACAAGAAGATAAATTGGTGTTAAAAAGGATGCATGTGTGTTTTGATGCTATGAAAAAGAGGTAAAAAATGTTAGGACCTAAAATTAGTATAAGTGGTTGTTTCTTAATGATATCGGAATCACAATGATATCAAGTATATAAAAAGTACTATATTTAGGGTAAAAGATAACAAACTCCTTTATGGTTTGACAAAGTTCAATCGAATTTGTATATGTTTCTATATTTTGCAGCGTAACCATTTTGCATCTTTTTACTTCATTGAATATAGAACTTTTATCATCCTTTTTATGTTTTAAAAGGCAAATGACTGGATTTTCTTGCATTACATGGCGGCAATCAAATGCTATAACTAAGACTTTTGAACATGAATTTATATCAATTTGTGTATGGCTTTGAAATTCATTGTCTTCTTTACTTTGTTTTGGTTATCTTATTTGGCCGTCAGCTTTCGGGAGTTGCTCCGTCATCATCTTCCTTCACATACTTGAAGAAGATCTTTCTACGTGTCGGTTAAGATAATTGATTTTGTTATTTACTAAGTTTTTGTATATTTGGTTTAATTTGGGTATATTTTTGCGATTTAAACTTCCCATTAAAAATGCGATTTAAATTTCTGCATTTTTAATATAAATGGCCTGCACCAACTGAAATTTTTTTATGGTATGAACTTCGGTTTAAAAATGAATTAATATAAGAAGAGTTTGACTTACAGTTCCAAATATATTAATTATGTCAATCCATTATTTCATTGATGCTTTCTGAAATGATCAGGTTCTCCTTACTTTTCATGTGCTAATCTTTACACGCATCTTTTTAATTTAATACTAATTTTATTCTAAACATATTAGATAATTTGTATATGTTACAATAATTTATTAAAATATATATTCATATTTTTATGAATATTTATTTTATTTGGCACTAGTACATATACTATTTAGGTTAAATATCAAACTTCTACACTTTAATTCTCTTATAATATATATGATTACAAACAAATAAAATAGATTTGCGGTTAATAAATAATTTTGACCTTAACCCATAACTTGTGATACAACTCCCGTGAGGCTTATCGGTGAAAAATATCACGAGCTTAGGAGTCACAACGAGAACTTGTTTTCTTGATTCGCAAGTGTAATCTTTGGTGATTAATTCAATTGTTTAATATTTAGGGGATGTTATGTAAAGTTTAGATGATTTATAAACTTTGGTGAACATGAATGATACTAACTATAGAATCACTGTTTTAAATTAACAGTTTTGCATAAATGAGTAATGTTGATAGATCTTGGATGTATAGGCGATTAACGCCTGATGATTTCGTTAATCATGAGTTTGTTGAGGGAGTTGAAGCTTTTATTCATTATGTATATTCTCAACTTGTATATATGAATGACCTAAAGATCAGATGTTCATGTAAAATATTGAATTCAAATTCTTATAATTCTAGCAAAATTCAATAAACAATAAATTTTAGGTAGAAATATGCCACCAAAGAGATAACGTGACCCAGGTTCAGACAACGATTCGAAGGTACTTACTATCAAGGTGAACCATTACACTCTGCAACTACAACTAAATCACCTCCTCGCCTTCCAGCTTTTACAGTTGCAGATGACGCATCACCTGATGTTCTTCATGCTACACCATACACCGAGTCCGGATCCTCTGTCTAATTTTATGGTGTCTTATTCTATCCCATGAAATCTCAGTCATTTATTTATGCGGGTTCCACTTGGATCCCGCATAAATAAATATGGGACCAGCATAAATGAATGGCTGAGATTTATGGGACAGAATAAGACACTATAAAATTGGACAGAGGATCCTGTCTCACCATCCACCACTCCTACATCATCCACTACCCTATATCAGTTGAAGGAGACGGCCGCCAGCTTGAAACTAAGAGACCTGATGGAAGAACTTACATAACAATTGTCAATAATTTGTAAATGAAATTACATGAAATACTGTATGTTTATAATTAAGTTATAGGTTTAAAATTTTGCATATGGTATAAAATTATTTGTCCTTATATTAGGTCGATTTCGTCTGGACGGTGTTCTAGAAATATGACATCTAAATTTAGGGAAAGAATTGATTATGAGGGTTATGTATGAAAAAATATCTCTCAGGTCACAAAGACATTTTACTTTCAGGAGTTTGAGGTACAATAAAAAATTATTTTCTTTTTTAATTAATTTTTATACATTAATTAGAAAATTATTATTAGATTATAAGTATTTATCGAATTTTTCCCTTTTATTTCAGAATTTTTTTTGGAATCTGAATTTGACATAGGCATACATAAAGTAAGGGAGAGATGAGCACCTATACGTTATTGTGACTTTATTAGTGCGATACACGAGGCTAGTGTATGACCGCCTTATATTTCTAAGCAAATATGGAGTCATTGGCACGAATATTGGACATCAGCTGAGGCAATTTCTATTTTAGAGTATAACTCGACCAATAGACGTAGAGAACCGGGGGGAGAGAGTCTTTCCATACATACAAAAGGATCTATTACTTACCACGAGTATGCAGAGAGACTTGTAAGTATGTAAATTTTACACTTATATTTTAATTGTTTTACTTTGTTGTATTTTATCTTAAATTGAGATATGAATGTTGGAATGAAAATATGTGTATTATAGATAAGGATAATGGTATAAATGTCTGGTGGTATATATGGCTATGATGATTTATTTTCTTTGTTCAATAGGGGGTAAATATCATAAAAATAGAAAAAAAATCTGCCTAAAGTTTTATAAATTCTAGTTTACTTATAACATTTGATTCTTACGCAGGAAAAGCCTATGGACATATGGCCTACACCCCGTCAGCTATTTTTGCACACTCACACTAAGAAGCATGACAGTGTGACATTCAACAGCACCTGATGTAGAGAACTTAATGTATATGAAATTTATGCTTTAATATTAATTCTTAATAATTATCACTTACTAATATAAACATTGTCTCCTAATAAGACCAAATACAAAAAATCATTCAGCGACAGTCTTAGCATGAATAAGCTGTTGATGAGAGTCAGATATATCTTGATGCAATGGATGATATGGACCGTCATGAAAGGATTTTCGAGCTAGGTTCATTTGCGAACACATATTATTCACAATCCTTCATGTCTAGTATAGCAACATCTAGTAGATGGTCGCAAACTAATGAAGTTAATTAGGTTCGGACCATAGTGAACAGATTGATGAACTACATAGCTCCGTTGAGACATAAGGTGGATGAGTTGAAGGCAAGGGGTAGCACCTCAGAGCACCCATGGTCACTAGGATAATATGACTGTTGTAGTCATTTGCTTTGAATTACAAAGACTTATTATATACACTATAATGTTTTTATTATCAATTAAGATAATTTTAACTTTATATCATCAATTAACTTTCTGTTTAAACAAATTAAATATATAAACAAATGAAAATATTATGCACAGATAATTCATGACTGTTAAAATTATGTATTAATCATAAGATCATGAAATAAAATTTAATGTTGGGATTTTTTTTAAAAGTTTTAATTTTCTTTACTTCCGGAAAATAAAAGTTTGTCGGTAAAATGCACTAAATTTACCAACAGAACACCATAAACCGTCGGTAAAATATAATATATTTACTGACAGTTACTCTTTGTTTCATCGGTAATATTGTAAGTCGTCGTCAACTTAACCTTCAGGATTTTTTAAATCGTCTGTGTACTCACCGACAGTCAATCATAACCGTCTAAAATCTTACCAATGGCAAATCCGTCGGTAAATTTACCGACGGTTCGTAACAAATTCGTCGATAAATTTACCGATGGTCACAGTCATCTATCGGTATATTTTCTTACGGTTACATAATATATCCGTCAGTAAATTTACCTATGGTCATTTTAACGATGCCATTATCCGTCGGTTGATTCCATCAATAATTTATATTACCGACAAAATCTACAAGTTTTCCGTCGATAATTTCTATCGCTGAACAATATTTTTCTTGTAGTGATACAACATACAGATGAATATTACCAAGCAATTATTACATAGCAAACTAAAATATTAAGTTAATTAAGCAAACATGATTGGTTTCCACTTGTTTCTGCTACTTACGTACCGGAGCCAAACTGAGAAGATGCCAAAGTTTTGAAAAATAATGTGTACTATAGTATGAAAGAATCAATTATAAATATGCAAAGATTATAATGATGTTCGATTAGTTTGATGTGTTTACATTTTTCGTTACGTTTGATTTCACTACTCACTTGAAATTACTCTCTTATATAGTTAGGTTACAAACAAGTATATTGATGTATAATATTACATAATTTATTTAACATAATTCTAATAATTTTAAGAAAATTTTAAATTAAAAATTTACTAAATATGCATTTTCAGTTAAAACAATTTATTATAAATACGAATATCTCTTTCACTAAATAATATATTTTTTTGTAGGCAAGAGTTTTAACAAATTCATATTTAAAATTATGTTCTTTGAACGAGAAAATTAAATGATTCAAGATTTTTATCGTTGAACCGGTTAAGATATTATATATTTCAAACTTACATATTCTGATGAGTCATACACAAAACATAAAGTGATCATCATATGTTAGAATTTGCAAAAGTTTACAAGAACAAATTAATGAAACTGATATTTCATTAGGCAATTCAATGGAAATATAAATGAAGATTATTTTACAGGGAAGACCTGGAAGGCTACATGAAAGAGCCTACACACATTTATGAAGGCCTCAGGAGCAAGCATTACTCACTGAAGAACCCTGAACTAGTAACATTTAGGTTTTTTCCATAACAATTGCACTCACCATCTGATATATGCATATTTCAGGGAAAAAAATACTGCACTCTTTTATCATCAAAATGTATCATTCCATTCCACAATACCTATAGAATATTCCACTAGCTATACTCACACACATAGTCTAAGCATCCCAGCTAGAGGGAAGGTTAGGGTTTGCAGCAAATTGACCACTTGAATATGCAGATGATGAAGGTGACGAGGGTGGTGATGATGATGGTGGAAGTGATGATATGATGGCCTCAATGTATTGCATCTGGTTGTTTGGAATCTGCAGATCATTTGGGTAAGGCCCAGATGGGAAACATGGAAGCCTAACCAGTGGTTCAATTGCCTGATCCTGTGATGAAGATGAAGATGAAGATGGCATTCCATAGATATTTCCTCCAATGATCTCACAGAGTTTTGGGATCAAAGGAACCATAGGTTCAGTCTCACAAGCAATTGCTGCTGTTACACTTTGATCAGAAACTTTTTCTCCAATATTGTAAGCTGGAATCCCACCAGTATCAGTATCATCTTGGTTTGGATCGATGAATTGAGGTAAATAATAAGGTGATGCCCACATTGAGTCATATGAAGATGGATTGTCTGGAACTGCTGGGATTGATGGTGGAAAATAAGCCATATCAAAATTGTAACTGCAGGGCTGGTTGAATTTGAAATCTCCATGGCTGAAACTTTGAAGCATTGAAGTTGGTGAAGGAAGGTGGTAGAGCTGGTCCTGTTGAGCACTCAGAATGAGGCTAGGGTTTGAATTTAGAGCAAAGAAAGTGGCAGACTCTTCAGAAACACTAGAGTTGTGCACATCAGTGAAGGTGGCTAAACCAGGAACTTGATCATGGGCGATGAACTTCTTCTTTATGCTTGAATTCCAGAAGTTCTTCACTTCATTATCTGTTCTTCCTGGAAGGTGCTTAGCAATCTGTGCCCATCTGTATGTGACAATAAAAAATGATAAACCAATAACAATTCGTTGCAGATGATACAGATAGTTATACAGCTCTCTCTACCTGTTGCCTAAAATGGTATGAAGCTCAATGATAATGGCTGCTTCTTGAGGAGAGAAGCTTCCACGCTTCAGGTCAGGTCGGAGATAGTTTATCCACCGTAATCTGCAGCTCTTTCCACATCTCTGCAACCCTGCAAAACAATCATATTCCCAAGAAAAAAGAAGTAAACGGGAAAGAAGAAGGATCACGAGAAGGGTTTTGTAATCTTGTGATATTTCGGGCCTGAGAATACCTAAAACAGTCGAGAGAACCTTGAGTGTACAATAATAGAAAAGAAAAAAGGGGTACCTGCAAGTTTTGGGACTGAGCTCCAGCAACCATGTCCGTATGTAGAAATGTAGTTGATGAGCTTCTCATCTTCCTCCGGTGACCAAAGCCCTCTCTTGACTTTTTGTTTGTTACAGCAAGAGTGATGCCCCATTTCTCCTTATCTTTGTCTCAGATCAGTATGATATAGAAGAAGCAGCGAAAAGAGCCTACAGGTAGAGAAGAAGAAAAAGAGAAATTAAGAGATTACACAATCTTCCCTGTTCTGTAAACTCTCAAGCACAAAGAGATCTGAAGAGGTTGACAAGACGAAGGAAGAGAACCCCACAAAGAAAAGGCCAAGAAGCAAGAAATGATATATAGAAGGAAAGAAAGAAACTATAGAAATGGTGATGACATGAGATGTTGATTGCAGAAACAGCAAGCCATGATATCAGAGAGAGTAGCAGTACATGGCACTGAGACTGAGAGAAGAAGTAAATGTAAGAGAGCTGTACTACTATGGTGGCCCAGTGACTAGGGTTTTTTTGTGGGCAAGAAGCTAAAAAAGCTGCAGAATCATCCTTGAAGAGCTGTGTGGCTTATAATGGGATTTTGTTTAATTCTATGTTGTTCTTTCTTGGCAGTGACTTGTGGGGTCTGCAAATGGTCTATACACTTGTCATTTGTCAACCATGCAGGGTGGTGGGTCTATCTCCTTGAACTTATCCTACTTTGTTTTGAGTATATTATTTCATGTCAGACATTTAGAATCAAATAAGTTGTTTAATTCAGAGGAAAAGATATAAACTTTCTTTCTATTTTAAGAATTTAAATTTTTATAAAATTAAAAAATACTTTCAATTTTTTAATTTTTCATATAAATATTATATTTATACCAATAAAACAATATTTATGTGAATTAGAATTTGACTCATTACTAATTTATGTTGAATTTAATTAGTTTAAGTCGGGTTTAAGAATTGATTTAGGTTATCATGTTATTAATATTTAATTAATCTATTTCTAATATTTATATTGTTATTTTAATCTGAAATATTAAAAAAATTTTAATGAATAGGTAATTTTTCTATAGAATTTTATGACTTTATGCACATATTTAACACAGTAATTAGTTGGTGAAGTAGCTAGCCTTTCAGGTTGAAAATATTTTAAAAGTTAAATCAACTATTAAATTAATAAGATAAGATGTTTAAGGTTTAAAGATTTAATTATTATTATACCGTTTTAAAATCAATATATAGTAAAGATTAAATAAGATTGAAGAATTCAAAATCGACCCATTGAAGAAGTTGAAGTTTAATCGAAGAAGGAGATTGTTAAATAAAAATCTACTGATTCGATTCATTTACAAAAACTGACTAGTTAATTAACAAACCGATCAAAAAGTAATTAAGTTAAACTAAACCAGAAAATTGGTCGATTCAAGATTTTTATGATTGAACTGATCAAACTAACTCGATCTTTTACTCATTGAGTATAGTAATTAATTTGGGTAATAAAATGCAATAGCTAAAAATCTAAATTAAGAAAAAAAAACCCATTTAAGAGTTAATTACTAGCTGTATTTTATAAATTTATAAATTATTTTATCTCTTCTTTTATCTTTTTTTAATATAAGGATTAACACATGTCATGTCATGGGGGACAAAAATTTCAATGTTTAGATTAAGAAGTAAGAGCTAAGAAATATGAGTGATATCATATAAAGTTGTTTTACTTGATAGGAGATGTGAAATATGGACAAGAAAGTACACTAGTAAACTAGTATTATATATAATCACCATTCAAAGCTAATAGCTCTCAAGTTTGGTAACCAAGAAAAGGTCCTCAAAGGGCTAAATGCTTCAAAAATCAAAACTTTACCCTTCCATGTATAGTGCCTAGCCATATGAGAGTTGAAGGCAAATAGCTTCTGCAAAACCTAATCCTAGCTTATTGCACTAACTTGTTTTATGGACTATATACCAATCTTCTTCAACTTTGCTTAAAATGGTTAACTTGGTCATACCCTAATATGTCTTGAACTATTGTGAGTAAGGTTTTAAATTACGAATTGTGAGCTATTACGGTAATTACGATATAAGAACGAGAAATCAAACGCAATTACAACAAATCGTTTTCTAATTAACACTTATTGTATGAAATTTCACACAATTGTGAACAAGAAAAGAATAGCAAACTACAACAATTTGGAATAGAAATGAAAGTTACATCATAGCCAACTAATTGATTAAGGCTATTCCAAGCATTTTCCACGATGGGGGAAAAGGGTCATGAAATAGGAATCAACACTATACTAATCAAGTGGAGAATCTAATTAATGGCAACCTTTTTAGGTGCACTGAGGACTTTGTAATTAAAACTGGTAAATGATGAAAGCAATGAGCTTTACGTGCAGATGATTATTGTGACCTAAGCAATTTAGAGATGGTTTTCTCGAGGTAAGTATGGATTAGACTAGCCATTATTGTGTGACGTTAGCTGAATGTCATCAAGAAAAAAGGTATTTCATAATAATTATTATCATCAATTACTATTAATTAATCACATTAATTAATACCCAAATGTAGAATTTGAGCTAAATTTTATTCAATTTTTCCATTACTAAGTAAATAATAGTAAATATTAATATAAAAATGTAATTCCACTTATGAGTTAAGAATTTT
>JANSVA010000005.1:3997721-4017598 GCA_025504915.1 Erythroxylum reticulatum
TCAATTTTTCCATTACTAAGTAAATAATAGTAAATATTAATATAAAAATGTAATTCCACTTATGAGTTAAGAATTTTTTTAAAAAAATCCTTTAATTTATAAAAATTTTGAAAAAAACTGCCTTTAACTTTTAACTTTCTAAAAAGATTCCTCCATTTAAATTCCGGTAAAAAACGATTACTATGACGTGTCGAATTAAGTGTTTATTTGGATGAATTTTTGGAATGTCAATAAGTACTTTTTTTATCACAAAAGTCTTTTTTTAAAAAAATAAGTGCTTGACTGTAAAATAAAAAAACACTTCTTTAATAGATATGACTTTTTTGACAGCCAAAATACAGTTTTTTAAGAAGCTCAAATTTAGAGTTTCTAAAACAAAACCTCTCAAATGACTTTTTTCAGATCAATTAATAAGCTTATTTTTAATCCTTTTTGTCCTTATGATTTACACATAATTCCCACAAACTCATCTTCACATTTATTTTAGGATTTATATAATATTATTTGGCATTTTAAATATGTTTTAATATTTATTTTTGATATTAGTTTTACTTATATTATAATTCATATAAAAGATTTGGTTAGATATATTTTTATTGATGTTTTGTATGGTTTAAAATTATATAATAATTAATATATTATACTTTGCTTATTGTTTAATATACTTTAAATAATATTTATATGCATAAATAATTTTTATTACAAAATAAAATATAATTAAAATAAAATTTCTTTTTATTTTTATATTACTAAACAGTTTACTATATGAAATTCTTAAAAAGAACTCTTTTTAAAATGATAGTCAAATGATCAACTGGCTTCTTAAAAAAGTTCTTATCAGAAAAGATTTACAGAAAAAGGCTTTACTAATAAAAGTTCTTCTGGTATAAGACCAACCAAATAAAGGCTAAGCGTACTTTTGAAAGCTTCTTTTTAATATAATTTCTCAATACAAAGGTAAAATATTAATCTTAAAATAAGAAAAATTAACCAGGCTTGCTTCTGAAAGCAAAAAAAAAGGTGGCAATGCTTGAGATGGAAGAAACTGAAGACCGAACAAGATTCTTTTGATTTAATGTTGCACATGCAACAATTAATAGCACCAGACTGCTTTGCTTTATTTGGTGAGCCATCAGAGGACACTAGCTGTGTATGAAATTTGTCTTTTCCCAGCTTATATTGAGGAATCAATTGCAAGTACATGCAAGAAATGGCTAGGTCAAGTCTTTGTCTTCTCTTAAGAGAAGATTGGTTTTGGTATGAGTCGTTGTCACTTCCATATTTTTTCTTTTGAGAGGAATAGAGTTTGTATGCTGTTCTTTGATGTTAGTTTGGATTAGAGAATATTATGTCCTTAATCCAAATAATAACACATTTGAATGGTCAAATATACATTAGAATTTATAGAAAAAAGCGTTGATTAACATAAATTACTCTTCATAATCAACTGATAAGTTTGATATAAATGATGATTACAGGATCCACATTTCTAACCAGCTATCATCATTTCATTTCTATACTGAAGTGGCAGCATTTTTTCTGCAGCTGCTCATCTTTGATTTTTCCTGCTTTTTTTTTCTTCTTTTGTCCTCTTGCAATGGCGCCTAATTTAGCTTCCTTGCATGCCTAGAAATGAAAACAACAATGGCTGACTCCATTAGAAATCAAAAGAATGGAACTTGGTTCTGCAGGAAAAAAAAAATGAACAATTTGTTCAAGAGATGCATATAAATTTTCTTGTACATGGAGACTCAAAAAATTCTTTATATGAACATCAGTGTCCCTACTCAAATTACTCGAGGAAAAAGCTAAACCAAAAGACCCCACTTGACCTACTGAACTTTCCTTCTCTTCATGGCAATCCCCATGAAAGAAAGTTCAGTTATTTACTGAAATTCAAAGAAAGCATCTGATACCCTTTTCTGTTCTCCATTTCAAGATACCCCACCTAATAGAAATCCAACAAAATTTGCTCTGCATTTTGGTTAGTTCGAATTCCTATGAGAAGACTCCTTCGTGAGAGAGCTCACAGGTCGTGCCATGCAATGGAAAGAAGTCAAAAACTTTTAACAGATCAAAGACACTGCACAAAACTTCCATAAATGCGTTTTTCTTAGTTATGAAATTGACCCACGAACTGTTTCTTTGTGTAGTCTTTCTCAAAACGCATTAGTACATATTATTCCTTTCCTTTCTCTTGTTTAGACAATATAGAATGATTAATCAGCTCATTTTTGTGGCACTCAGCGTGAATGACGGGACCATAGTGTTTGATGGATTGCTCTTATATCTATCATACATAGTTATTTACGTCAAAGTTGACCGTATGATGATGATCATTCAGTGCCTAATTATGATATTATTCCAGGCAAAATCATTGTTTAAGTACGGTTCTCCGAGGACCAAGCCATAAAGTTCAACGATCCCTAATCAAATCATGTCATATCTTATCAAGTTCCTGTAAAAAAGAAAGTTATTCGCTTACTGTTAGTATTCCTAGTTTACTATACCATCTCAGAGTTTGAAGCTGATGTTTAGGACGGACTCCTGTATCTTTTTTATATTATTCTCCTTGAACTCGTAACTGTCGGAAAACATCAGAAAATGACAGATTTAGAATGTCACATGGCTTATGTTCATTTGTCAGGAGTACATGGTTGGCGCAGCAATAGTTGACTAGAATTTTTGAGCTAAAAGTAGCCATGGTTAATGCTCTAATCTACAGGCTTGCTCGTGAAATGTGACCACGAGAACGTAGTAGGTGCTCAAGTGAAGAGACGATAATGGACTGTGCCACATCTAAGTTCTTTGGAATTCTTTCATAGGTCCAAGTTGGATCAAAGTCTGATCAAATTATAGATCAAATCAAAAAATAAAAGTTTGATCAAAATTCAAACTAAAATTTGGATGTTAGATCAAAATTGAGATAGACTCTCCAAATCTTTAGCACGGTTTAAACTTCTATCAATTCGAAATTGAAGTTGGTTGAAGCCTTTTTGCCATCTGTAGATATATACGTAAAACTTACCGTTTTGAGGCTAGTGTTTAAGTTTGGGATGTTGCATGATGGAGCCTCTTTACAGGAAGAGAACTTTAGGCTTGTCAAGAACGAGTATCATTAGTACATACTTGTATCAACTTGTTCTCTTCTGTTTTTAGTTTATTAGGATCAATCCTTTGATGAAATGCTTCATACAATCATGCTAATTAGCTCCAGCCTCCAGGATCTCTTACAAAGAGCTTGCCAACTTCTAGAAACTGGTTGTGTACCGGCAAAATTTATCTACTAAATAGTCGAAACCAAATCTTCTGTTTCTGTAAACCAATTCTTACCTTGTTCCATTAAATCTCATCCACACATTTATGTGAGACCCATATTTTCACATAAATGTGTGGATAAAATTGGGTGAAACAAGATTGGAATACCCTTTTAGGCACAAAAGATTTGGTGTCCCAATAATCTCAATCTCTTCTATAGTAAAAGAAATAAGGGAACACAAACTAGTTGTATGTATTGAACTCCACAATCTTGGTTACACTGAAAAGTCAGAAATCACAAACATAAATGAGCAAGTCTTTCACTGTGACTTTACAAGCTTCCTAGGATATTTTCATCCCATTACCAGAGTCATTCCAAAACATATGACACAACCTGATTCAAAAACATATCCAATCACCAATTCAGATTGAAAATGCTCTTTTTCAGCACAAATTCTTCTAATGTGGATCTATATGATTTGATAATGGCTTCAGAACCATAAAGGGCGCAACAAGTAGTTGAAGTCATTGATACATGAACCAAGAACTTACGTAAAACTTTGTTAACTCCATTTGCAGAAGCAGTAATGGTATTGCTTAGTAAAGCCGTGTTCGAATTTCATCATGCCTAGCAAATGGTAGTGTCGGGTAAAGGTCCTTGCAGAAATTAACTGAAGGATTTGAGCTCACGCTTGTTTTTGTGTCTCCATCAGAAGTCATTGGCCTCATTTGGAACTGATTCGCCAGAAAATGCCTTTTCATATTGTGAGGATAGTAGCTGCAACCTTTGTGCTTAGCCTTAATTGACTGTGTCAGGTTCATGTAGCTTGGCTTTTGGCTATAACATTCCTCAACCCTGTCCACCTCTATGGTGTTGCTGGTCATTGGAATTGGAGAAAATGATGTAGAAGAAGTTGAGTGCGAGCTCTCATCATGAATGAATTCATAACTTGGGGCCGAAGATGATCGAATAGCTTGCCCGATCTCAGGAGGTTTAGCATGAATTCTGGTTGAGACATTGTTTTTCCTTACTTTTACTGTGTCATATTCAGAAAAATGTGCAGAACCTTCTTCACTTTTCCTAGGAAATAAAGTCCCTGATAAGTCTGTAGGAATTTCTTCTTCCATCAATCTATTTTCCCATGGCTTCGCAGCCATCCAACGTTCTAATAAGCTTCTTCCAGGGCTACTATTACTAAGCCTCTGATCCTTGTACAAGAAAGCTGAGTTTTTGGTCCTTGTATTTGGACTAGCACATGATCTTGAAGGCTGGAAGCAGAAAAATACATGGGACACTTAAACAACAGAAACCAAGGCTTGCACACAAATCAATTGTGGTAGCTAGTAGCTAAATTATACCTTCTTCAACATCAATTCATCTTCTTCACACACTCCATTAACTAAACCAGCCAAAACAAAGAAAAGGGCAAGTATTGACTTTCGATTCTTTTCAACTTCATTACCTGTTGAGAAACGGAGTAAGCATACGCTCTCTCCCTCTTGATAGCTCCTTCATGCTTCATTCTTAACTTTGCTCTAACTTCCTCTACTGTTCCTGGACTATCACACCATCGTTCCTGAAAATTTTGAAATTTTTAGCGAACTTCAGCTTCTTACCACGTATGTTGAAGAACTAAAAGCAGGGATTATTACCTCTGCATGCTTGGTGGGATCATCCAGGTTGCTGTAATCATCCAAAAACTTATCCATAGCTTTGCCTCCCTGAGGCATCTTCACATTCCCTGCCCTAACTCGAGCCTGAACCCGAACAAGAGCTTGCATACATCTCAGTGTTACAGCAGCTTGCTTTCGCACCTGCCTACCGCGAAATAGAGCTTGAATCCTTACCACCGCCTTCAAGGCCCTCAAAGCCCGCCTTGCCTGCAATTATATACCACCACCACCATATCTGAATCAGACTGATGAATCTTCTCTAGCTGAAATCGTCAACTGAAAACTAGATTCTGATATTTAAGATAGGTTTCATTTCTCTATCCACCCACCCTGAAATTTCACCTTCTACACCATCCATTCTAATTCCTTTCTTTACTATCTTTAACTAATAGCCGACTATGTCTCAAAACGTAACCATTTAACCTTCAAACACAATAAGTGGAACATGGGAACCCAATCATACATGAGATTTCGGACTAAAGACTTAAACTTCATAACAAATTGCTAAGCATCACACATAATATAGCATCAAAATTCGCAGAATAACAAAAACTCAATTTACCAATAGTCCTCGGAAAGCGGATTGAATCCGAATGGCAGCCCATTCTTGCTTGACCAGCATGAAGTCTCTTGGGGCAGCCCTGGCAACAGTAGCCATAGCAGCAGCCAACGACTCTACGACAACAAAATAAAAACCCCACGACTCTGATCCTTCTACGTGAACCCTTTTGAGCCCCTTTGAAGAGGATGAGATTATCCCTTCCGATGAGGTCCTCCATAGCCTCCACTTCTTCTTTTCCTTAGTGTCTCTCTGTTTTTCCTTTAACACAGCAAAAAACAGAGCATAAGAATCAAAACCAAAACGGAAGAGAACAAATGGGTAAGTGATTGTCTTCGAGTTCAATCATTACATGGTCGACTCTCGACGGCTTCTTGAGAGGCAATAGCGATTTGTACCATTTCCCAGAACCACCCATGGAGCTTACAATTAGAAACAGAAAAAGAAAAATCAGCAACTCTTCAACCACCAGAAAGAGAAATGTTTCTGATGAACCAGACAACTTCTACAGAGATCAGAGAAGGACGCACAGTGCGATGGAAGGTTGTGCCTTAATGGCGTTGGGATTTGGGTGTCTTATCAGAGAGGACACAAAAGAAAGCCGTTTGAGAAGTTTGAAAATTTGAAATTATAAAGAGAAAAGCAATAACGGATATAGAAGGTATGAGACTTCTTTTCTTTTCTTTTCTTTTTTTAAAGGTTTGGTGATTAATCAAACTAGTGTGGTTCAAAATGGATCAGGATCAAGTTTATATTTTTTAATTTCAAATAATTTTTATCTTAATAATATAAATTTTCAAAAATTTCTCAATATTATATTATTAATTCAAATTTTAAAAATTGAACTTAAAATATTTTAATTTTAATTTTTAAAAAAAATAATCCAAAGTTAGTTATCTGTTAATATATATCACGTAATAGATCACATCAACGAGGATGGTAAAAGGACCCGTGCCCGACCTGGCCACCCGCAAAGTCAACAAGCTAGATTTGGATTGATTGGGTCTCGGGCATGATTTTCTTAGGTCTGTCAACTGGGCGTCGAGCTAAGTTCAAACTGCTTAAGCCCATGGAAAACAATTTCATTTTGCTTCTTTTGAAAAAATTTAGGCCAGAGCTTAAGCCCAATAATGCAAAACAATTTCATTTTGCTTCTTTTGAAAAAATTTAGGTCCGCCTGATCTGGCCTATCGTCATCCCTACATGTTTGATTATTATTTTTTCATGTAAATGTCACATATTGTATTTATATTATATATAAATTTTATTATCTAATAAATTAAAAATATCAAAATCCTAAATTAATTATTTTAAATTATTTTTATTTTTAATTTATTAGATAATAAAATTCATACGTAAAATAAATACAATATATGGTAGTCACGTAATAAAAGAATACTAATATGACGTGGAAAGAAAATTAAAATCGAGCTATTTTTGTTAAAGTTTAAAAATTAAAATATTTTAGTGCTATTTTTTTAAGTTCGGGCTATTTTTATAAATTTTCATAAATTTTGAAATTTTTTATAATTAACTCATAATTTTTAAAAAAAGAAACATGATTTTGAATATTTCATAGGTTTTTTAAAGATATTTTGACTTGAATCAAAGTCAAAATTAATAAACAAAATCTAAGTTAATTATCAAATTAGAGTTTAAAAAATTTGACTCGAAATTTAAAAATCTTTAAAAAAACCCTAGAGTTGTTTAAAATCAAACATTTTGTACGAATTTGGGATTTATATGCGAAAGAACACAATATTTTTTTGAAACGGAAGAACCAATAATTGTTACCTTTTGGATGAACACTGAGTAAACCTCTGGATTAATGCAATAATCTGTAAATTACGTTAATCGGGTATTTCGCACTAGGTAAGCTCTATACAACAAGCTCGATCGAGATAGTATAAATCAGAGAAACCGAGCATAGGACCTTTTGGTCCCATTTTCTTCCACGTTACTAACTCAACCATCCATAAGGGCAAAAAAGAACGGAATAGAATGTTCCAACTAATAATTCATAAACATAAGCATAAGTGTGGTGGCGTTAGAGGTTGGTTGTGGTAGCCATGATTTTTGACAATAATGCATATATATAGGTTAAAGTTTTAATATGATAAAGATGCATATTAAAAAATATCATTAACAAAATTTTAAAAACGCTTTTTAATTTAAATTCTATTACAATATTTTAACAAGAATCATAATATAAAAAGGGGAAAAATATAAACCTCCCATCTAACTTAAAAAATCTTATAAAAATCTAATAATCTTTAAAATTTTCAAAAAAAAATTCTAGTTTGTATTTTTTAAAAAACTCATATTTTAAGACCTAGGATAAAAAATAAAGATAAAATACATAAAGTATGAACATCAAATGTAACCTAATCAAATATTACTTATACGACGATTCAACACAACTTTTAAACTCGAACTAAAATAATTAAATATGACACAAACAAATCAATTATTACAACTATCTTTAATAAAGATAATAGTGGGCCAACATTCGAACATCTTCTAATGGGCCTTGGCCCAACTTGAGAAAACAACTTCTTTTTTTACAAAATGAGATCGTTTTTTGTAATAGTTGTCAAGCCTCGGGGTGTGTGTTGAGCTTGGGCTAAATTTTGAAAAAAAAAATCAGGCATGAGCCCAATCAACCAAGACATGATCCATTGACCTCGAGTCGAGCCTGGTCGTGCTCGGACTCAATTGCAACCTCTAATTTTTAATTATTAATTTAAGTCAAATTTAATCCGTTTAGGTCGAGTTTAAAAGATAAATTAAGATATCATCAATTTATTTTATTAATTTTCAATTTATTTTAAATCAATTTTATTAAACCCTATATTTTATTATACACTCCATAGATTTTTAAAAAAGGATAAAATATTTAAAGGGAAGAGCATAGCATGAATTTAATTAGGATAAAGATAAAATGTGAGAGATATGCATATTGTAACCAAAAAAAATCCCACTAATTTGTTAAAAATAAGCTCTTTGCTAAACCCTTAAAAGTAAATAAAAGAATGTAATACAAAGCAAAGGACCTCAAAATCAAGTCCAAAAACCCTAATTGAAATAACAATTAATTGGGAATTATTTCAGCTATAGTCCCATGTTAACCATTAAAACTATACTCTCACATAACTTTGGAGCTTCAACTCTAAATACCATAAGAAAAAAAAAAGCTCTCTTTTTTTATTTTCTATCAAATTAGTAAGTGCTCTATGGTAAAACTATGATTAGTCTTCAAACTTTAGGAATTTGCTTGGCATTAGAAGAAACATGGACCCTTGGGCTTGGAAGTCCCAACCAAGCAAGTCTTGGTGAAAGGTGGATTTTTGAACTAGGCCTTGAAGATGGAATTGGACCGTTAGAATTAGCTGAACCTCCAATTCTAGTCCTTGGTGACAAGTTCACCTGCTCCAGTGCTCTCAAGAGTAGCTCTGGTGGGTACTCTCTCACACACCCTATTCGAGGTCCTGCCCCAGTTGCCCATTTACGTGGCAATGCATTGTCCTTGTTTGTCATTGCTGTTGTTGTTGTTAGCGACGGCGTGTCACGATTAAATGTTGTTGATGTTACTGCTAACGTGTTATGAGTGAAACAGTCCTTGTCTTTTGTTCTTGTCCCGACAGGATATTGTTTTGAGTTGAGGAGTGGATCTACTTTGTTGGTATTCTCTTCAATGACTTTGGTTGGTGGTATGTCATCATCCATGGGGCATTTCTGAAGAGTAAAAACATGAAACGTTAAGAATCCTATGACCTGGTGTGTATATTAGTTCATATCATCAGTATGAATTGTACCTCAACAGTAGTCAAGTCTACACCTTGTTTCTCTAAGAAGCTGAGGAACCAGGAGAAGCTCTCTTCTGTTGGTCTATAATGGCCACTATATGCCCAAATAGCCTAAACAAGCCGATCATGAAAAAACAAGAAGATCCCAAAAAATAAAATAGAACACAAGTCGGATCATAACGTAATCGTAATTACGAGAAAAGAGACTTACCTCAAGAACTCCATTGTGTGCAACCAATCTTCCCGCAGCAATGGCTGCTCCACCAGCTAAGAAACTGGAATGGTGGAAAAAGGCCTTGTGCTTCTTCCCAACATACATTGTTCTTGAAGCACTTAGCACAAATATCCACTTCTCACCCTCCACAGTTTCCACATGCACTTTGCTTTGCATGTACACCAGCTTTCCACTCTCTACTATCACTTCATATGCTTCCCTCTCTTTCTGCAAACAATCAAACACATTATCGTTCGTAATTATCGTTATCGTTATCGTAATAACTCCTAACCGCAATCCGTAACAATTGATAAGGTAGGTTTTAATGCATCTTACAGGTCCAAGGTACTTGATGCATTGATGTTGTAGTTCCATCCTTGCACACTCTTGGAGGTTTACTTCTTTACCATCTCCAACATCCAACCTATTTCATTTGTCAAAGTTGAAAAGTAATTGGAAGAGATCACAAGATACATGAAATTGTAAGAACGTATAGGAATCTTAACAGACAAATCTATGTCGCTTACCAGTAAAAAAATGGCTGGCAGCTCCCACTAGAAAACCACACATTGTAGTATAAATGCAGATTGTGTCCATATCTATGGCGTGGATCGATCTATTGAAACACAATTTCCATAAAAATATTGTTGAATATAAAAATATTAATTCCATAAAAATAATTTCTGAATTTTTCATCTCCAAATTTTCAATTTTTAATAAGATTTAAATTATTAATGTACAATTTAACATTAATTAAAAATTTTAAAAATACTAAATTAATCATTAATCTTAGTGATTAGTTAACTTATATGAACTACTTACAACTTCAAGCCAATGTCTTAAAGCCAACTTCTGAGCCTTCTCATCCTTGCACAAGCCTTTTCCAAGCTATTACCCAGAAAAGAAGGAAACATTGTACGTCAAGTTAGACAAATACTGTTCAGAAAGCAACATTACACGTTTATGTCTTGAAAAGGTTGATGTTGTTTTTGTTATTGAGTGATGACCTCGTCAAGAGACAAAGGAAAAAGAAATCTGTTTAAGAGAAGACAAGTTTTGTCTGAAAAAGAGTGGAAACAGTCCAAAATCCATATTCAACAAAAGGGTTTGTCTGTGAAAACATATATAAATATTTAGTCAAGTCCTTTTCAGAGTAGTACCTTGGCTGCCATATTACTAGCTCTTGCCCATCGAGAAACTGGTGTTTCTGATTTATGGGGGTCAAAGAATGATCCCTCCATTAGAGCTCTACAGTCTATATCCCTCCACCTTGAACCAGAAAAAGAGTTTGCAAAGAAAGTTTCAAACTTGTTAGAGAATTTAGTTTCTTTCTTTCTTTTTTTTAATAGAAATCATGATATCAATTCAAATTAGTTCTTATACTAATTTATAAGTTAAATTCGGATATACTTAAATTTTGGTGCAGTCTAAGCTACAACAACAATAACATCGAGAAAAAATTTTGCTGATACATAAAATTTGAAGAAGTCAGTAGTATACAACTTTATCCCTAACTAATAGAGAAATTATTTCAAAATGACATACTAAATAGAAGTGTTAAGAAATTTTATAATATAGTCATAATATTTTCGGAGCATTTAGTGTTAATTATTTGTTTAAATATTTACAATTATTGATTTACATTTTCTATAATCACGAATCTATCTTCTCTAATTATTATAATCTTGCAATTTAAAACCTTTTTTAAAAATAAATTAGCACAAAGCAGGAAGTGTTAATTATAAAGGAGAAATGACGGCTAAGAAAAACAAACCAGAACTCTTCTAGAATAACTGCACAATCTGCAAGCTTTCTGCGTGTCCGGTAACTCCTGTAAGCCTTCTGCAACTCAGTTGCAGCTGCTTCAAGCTCGCTTGCAGGCCTTGTCAATGGAGGAATCATGCTTGTGGGTTGGTGTGAACGGACTCCAGTAGCGTCCACTTTGTCAGAAAACTCGACGCTCATTCTCTCTGGAGCTAGATTCTTAAATGAGAAGAACTTCATTTCCAGGTTCAGGTTTGCTGGTTTCTTTTTCAGGCTCTGGTTTATCCTGAATCTTGGAGTTCCTGCTCCTCCTCCTCCTTCTTCTGCTTCTGCTACATTAGTGGAGCTCACAAGTTCTGAATCTGCCAAACCAAGAGCCATGTATGTGCCTGTGAATTCTCGATTAACCAAGGAAAAAGACATCCAGAACACTTCCGTTATGCACGAGAATTACAAGATAGGAATGCTCAGTAATGTTCGAATAAACTCAGGATTGAATCTATGAGAGTACTTCCAATATATAGACCGAGTTTGTTCTTCTGGATAATTCAATAACTTCTAAAAATGTCCTCTCAACGAACTATATGCAGCAGTCAGCATTTTGAATGTGGACCAGACTAACATTTATTACCAACAGACAACAACTATATGCAGCAGCCAGCATTTAGTTTAACCAGACAACATGAACAATCGAAGACCTTTTATTTCACTACAGCACGCAAATCATATGCCATTTTACCAAACTTCTATATCAGAACTTTACGTAGTACGTAAGAAGACTCTGAGCCGCATATGCAATAGGCTCATCCACCATTGATTATGATCAAGTTATTTCGGGTATAATAATGAAGATTAGACACAAGCACTACCAGACGATGACATGAAACCCATGTAAAGAAACAAGCACTACCAGAAGATGACATGAAAAACCAGACAAAAGACATGAGTAGTCTAACCTTTAGCTGTCTTGTCAGTAACTCTATTCATGTTTCCCTTAGTTTTTTTTGGAAATGAGACGATGAACTTTTGCCTGATCATAGTTCTCCAAGATGATAATCAATTCCTATATATATATATATATTAATATCTAGAATTCCAGCCTGAGAAAGTGAAACAAGTCCAATGGTACCTTCAAATACGTAATGGAGTAAAGATCGCAGAAGAAGAACTTGGAAGAACATGATGGGTAGCATTCATGGCAGGTTGTTGAATCTAAAAGTACGTCATGTCATGGTGTGACTTGTACACACAATACGCTCACGAGGATTAGACTTGGAAGGGTTCAAATCAAACTTATAGAACATAATAATCATCAAAAAAATCAAAATTTTGAGAATGCACTTAGCCTTACCTTTTTGAGTTCATATTTGTTTAATGAGAGGAAGAATTAGTCAATTTAACTTACATTATTCCATTTATGACTGTGAAAGGCTTATTTCATGTACTTTTGCAATTAATTACAACCTTAATTAATTAAGAAAGGAAGCAATAACAGCAACAATATCTAATAATAATCCTGCAGAGACGTGAGTTTTGAAAAAGTTCACTAGTACACAACTTTATTCTTAACTAATAGAGATATTTTTTTCAAATGACCCACATGAACATTAAAATTATTTTTATGACAAAGATGATGATCTCTCAAGAGGAAGCTTCTTATGAATATTGACTAGCGAAACTTCAACTCAATACTCATCAGTGTAAACAAAATGACTATAAGAGAAATTTTATGAAGAAGGAAAATAACAAATTGAGTTTATTTATTTATTTTTTATATTGAAAATAATGAAAACTACAATTAAATTTCCCAAATCTCCTAAAGTCTAAATTTGATATTTACTCAATTGAACAATGATTTTATTTTTGGTATAAAAACTAAGTCTACTTAGTCAACCACTTTGACGTTATTCTTCTCAGCTTGGTCCCATGTACGATGTGCTTCTTAAGACCATAATGTTACTTCCGGTCTTTTGTGTTGCCCCTTTGACGTGTTCTAGCACTGTTAACGTTGAAATCACTCACTGTAGTCTTACGTGAGACATTGAAATCATGTAAGAGTTTAGTTGTATGCTTCTTTTTTCTTCGTAACGTTTCCTGAAACCAACCTGATCAGTTCCTAAACTGTCGTGCAAGATGGTGTAGACAAGGTCTTGCCTTTACCCACTAAATGGGGAAAAAAGAATGTAGACATATTATAACTTGGGCGCTTAAAAAAAAAAACGTATATTTTGACATTTTAATTTGGGTTCGATTCAATATGATTTAAAATTAAAATTTTAAATTAAAAAATTAATTTAAAATATTTGATTTCCTTTCAGTCTAATATTTTAAAAAATCTTGAAACTAAAAAAATCAAATTTCAAGTTTTGACCATTTTGATAAGACATGAATTATCTTCTCTTGTCTTGCATGGGATTTTGAGTATAGGTGAATCCAGTTAGAAGTGAATTTGTTGATAGTGATCAATATTCTCTCATCTTCCGGCCAACATCAAGTACCGTATAATTCTCTACTTTTAAGTATGCAACACTTACTGACCATAGAGTGGACGGTGAAAGCTAAGTATGTTTTTAGAGAGGGTAATAGAGTTACAGATTGGCTAGCTAACTTTGCCATTTCTCTTGAACTTAGATATCATTTGTTTTAAAACTCGCCAGTGGGTTGTCTTTCTATTCTCTTAGAGGATATTATTGGCGCCTAATGTTTCGTTTACTTATTCTTCTGATAATATATATATATATATATAAGATATGATACGAATTGTCTCTCTTTCTTTTTGTAAAATAGTGATTTTGAGAGCTAATCACTTATATATGTATATCTATTTACATTGACTTGCTTACCAACCTTTAAAGAAGTGAACATGGAATTATTTATTGAACTTAAACTACAAATTTTAGATATCAAATGATTTAATTAGTTCTGCTAACTAACATTGGCAATGAGTTGAATTGGATTTGAACCATGCTTTAAATTATTTATAAGGATTTATATTCGATTGAGGCTTGAATTGGTTCGAAATTTGTGGGTCAAACATGAGTCTGAATTTCTTATTTTACATTTAAATTACTTAAATTTTAAATTATTTGATTTAATCTAAAAATAACAAAATGAAATGATTTTGCTTGTAGTCACTTGAGTTTCAAATTAAGCTAGATTGAGGGATCTGAGTTCATCCAGAATTTTGAAATTTAGAAAAAATTTAACCTAATATGAATCTTGCTAAAATCGGATTGAACCCAGCAAAAAATGCCAAAACTACCACTAACCCTTTTATGCTTGTAAGTACACTTGTAAGTATAGCTATTAACTAGCATTTAATAAAAAAAAGAGAATGAAAGAATGAAAAGACTAAAGACTAATGGCCTGTTTGAATAGTCTTTTGGAAGGTTAATAAGTACTTTTTTCACCACAAAAACTTTTTTTTTTAAATGGATGTTTAGCTGTAAAATAAAAAAACACTTATTTAATAGATATGATTTTTTTGACAGCCAAAATATAACTTTTTAAGAAGCTTAAATTTGAAGCTTCTAAAAAAACCTCTTAAATGACTTTTTCGAGTAGATTTTTCCAGATTAATTAATAAGCCTATTTTTAGTCCGTTTTGCCCTTATATTTTACGCATAATTCCCCCAATACTGACAAATTCATCTTCTCGTTTATTATGCATTTAACTATTTACTCAACTTAAATATTTATTTTGAGATTTATATAATATTATTTAACTTTTTTATATTTTTTAGTATTAGTTTACTTATGTTATAATCCATATAAAAGATTTGGTTAGATATATTTTCATTTATGTTTCATATGATTTAAATTTATATAATAATTAATATATTGTACTTTGCATATTGTTTAATATACTTTAAATAGTTTTAATTTATTTTTATGTTGTTAAACAATTTACTGTATGAAGCTCTTTCAAAAAATATCTTTTTTAAATAACAATCAAACAGTCAACTGATTTCTTAGAAAAGTTCTTATTAAAAAAGATCTACAAAACTAACAAAAGTTCTACTAATATAAACCCAACCAAGCTAAACTTTAATGCCTAAGGAAGAGTTTAATGTTCCATTACTTCTAGTACATAAGTCCTATAAAACTGACTTTTGGTAATGCCACCGTTCATCTTCTTATGGAAAGTTTCTCCTGTTTACATTTACGCTGTCAACATATATTATGCTCTTGGTTAGTTAAGTAACTAGGGGGTGACCTAAGTGTACGAAGCAAGCTATTTTCACATCTATAAATGGCGACCAGATGCATTTTGTGGGCTTGAAAGAAATGAGAATCCCTTCACATTACTGCTCAATAATGTTTTTTCACGTTTTGAATGGAAGCCGTAAGAGTTCTCAACAATGATGGCACCAAAATCGTATGGATTGTGTCTCCACTCACTGAACTACAAAGGACTGGAAACTAATGTGATTCACGTGTGTTCCCATCATGTGATACTGCTCCTGTTTTACAGGAACAGACTAAGGATTTGGCATGCTGTGAGAATTAAAATTTTAAATCCTAATATATTTTAATGCAAAAATATATTCTTTTTTCACTAATTTCTTGATATGAAAAGGTTTCGTGGGCTTGTTTCTCTATGCAGGCCAGTTTATTGAATCAACCATCCTTGTCCATGTTGGATAAGAAGAACTGGAGCCTGTTTCATTTATAGGTCCAGGTTATCATGACGTCAGCAACTCTTACGTTGACGGCCAAGATTTGTCTTTGCTCAACAAAGGACAGGAAGATTATAGTTTTTCATTTCTCAAATCCTGCATCAGCTTCCAACTGGTGAAACGGAATTTTAGCAGGAGCAGCGCGATGGCAGAATCGAATCCAAACCCATCAAAGTCTCCAACAGGTATATTAATCTGCATGTAATAGTTTATCATTTGAAGCTTATGAGTGTTGCTTTGGGCTGCTGCTTTAATCTTTGAATGTGTTGGAAAGCACCATCGATTGATGGATTCTTGCAAAGGAATGATATTTCATTTATGCAAGCAATGTTAGATGCATTTGTGGAATATGGATTGTGTTTCTTTGGTAAAGTTTTTAGCTTTTTCAATGACTGAAGGTTGCATGAAAATCCCATTTGTCCTTTTTTTTTTTTGGAGAATATTTGTCTTTTTTTCTGTGGTGTACTCTCTGTGTTTTGTTTCTGCTCAAACATATGTTCTAGGAGATGAATTGATGCTATAATTTGGATGTGTGTCTTAAAAAGAGAACTTGGTTGAAGGAAAGTGGACATCTTTGGCAATTGTTTCCGAGGAAAACTAGTTACCATTCGGATACAAATTGACTTGGTTTTCTTTATTGTGCTTTATATGGAAATAAAAAGGTGTGAAAGGGCCAAACTTGATTGAAAGAGCCAAGGAAGAGATTGAAGCAATTATGCATCCTGACAAATCCCCTCGCCATCACAAAGAAACTCATGGGACAAGCGATGACATTGATGAGAACACGTCCACAGATGAGGTAAAAGCGCCAAATGTGTTTGAACGAGTGAAGGAAGAGGTCGAAGCTATTACGGAAACTATTCATCCTAATAAAGAAAAGAAGAAAGACACATCCACATAGCCTTGGAATGTATTTTCATAACTTCCATAGCTGTGAAATCTAATGGCAGAAGTTGAAAGTTCCATTCTTGATTCCTTCAACTTACATAATGTGCTTGTTTCTTTGTGAAAATGTTGTAGTTTGGTCTGTAGTTCAAGTGTCAATCGAAAAGACTGATCTTTTACTAAAAGTCTAATGTGATGGTTTCCCAAATTTGTAGATCTAATATATGGTATACCAAATTATGTATATCTCTGTAATGTCTCACATTAATGCAAAGAATGAGCTTCAGTTTTTCATATATACATTGGAAACCTTTTATTTCTTCTTCTTTTTCTGATGTTGAGTTTTCAACTTCTTATCAGAAAGTTCAACATTTTGAACTTCAATGCTCTTTGGACGTTGATATTTGGCATATGGAATGTTAAGTGTAGTACCATAGATTGTTCAATGTGCAGAACTGTTCTTGAACTGATTACCAAGCTTCCACAGATGGGGTTTGGGTAGAGACCAAACTACCTTAGTTGATGCACTATCTACCCTTAGAAAGCGGAAACAACTTGTTTCCATGCAACTACGAACTGGGTAATCCTGGGTCAAAATTTTGTTAATTTGAAGAGTCTTTTTTTAATTATTTGATTTATTATTAAATTGTGAATTTGAATGGATTTCTTTTCATTTTCAATAATAAAAGTTACAAGAAAAGGCCTTATGACAGTTTAGATGGGTCCTCACCTCTAGATGGTGAAGATTGATTGTGAAAACTGAACTATTATACACTATGATCTTGAAAGCTGTTCCTGTCTCTGTCATAACTTCATTTATTAGTCCGAAAAGGTTTTCGTTGAATCTAAATACCAGACCAGGATTAGAAACATTTATGTTCTCAATTTGACTGGAATAGTAGCATGAGCCTAGGGGATTCTGTGACACATGATCTTCATTCACATGAGCTTTCCTTAGTTTTTGTAGCTAGTTTTGATTTATCAATGACAAGCAACATGAGGTTTTTCATTTACTTTTAGCAAAATAATTATTACTCACTCATGTTCAAATTCGCTTCACCTGATATAGATATAATTTGATTGATGGAGCCTATGGGCATAGGCTGAAAACTTTGGTTTGTCCATTGCTTTGCTTTGTTTCACTCTCTTTGTAGGTGAAGGAAGTACAAGAAAGTTTGAATAATCAAATCACTCAAATCAACACAAATATCAAAAAACACTGCCTAATTTATCCTCTTTTCAGTTTCTTGCTGATACTTCACTCATACTTCTGCAAAACTTCTGAGCTTGCTAGAGCTCCAACTTTGGAAAACTGCTCCTCACATCACATTCACAGTAAAAAGTTAACTGTGCTTATATATCATCAACCAAAATACCAAGTACCAACACACTCTTAAGCTGAGGAAAGAAATGTTACAAGCAAGACCCTGCTTCTCAGGTTTACTATATCTCAGTGCAACTCTTACCATACATGGTCGCTTGGCTGGTACCAGGAACAACCAATCACAAGAATGGGGTAATTTGTGTGCTTGTTAGAATTGCGTAACTCAAGAAGTGTGCACCATCTGGACATTATCAGGGTAATGTGGACCACCAGAAACTCTTAATTACCATCATGTTTGATGTTACAAATGGATGAACCAGATTGTATCAGCCTGAGGACTCCCCACCTACCAACACTGTGAAAAGGTTGACTCCTGTACACTCTCAATTAATTTATTAACTAACTCATTTAATGACTTCCTGGCAATCCTGCAAATATCTCAGAATTGATGCGTTTTCCTACTGGTGTATACGAGTCTCTGCCACTGGATTCTTTTCTTCCTTGTATAGGAATGAAACTAGCAGGGATATGAGGATCACCAGTCTAGACCACTAGGCTTAGGTAAGATAAATTATTAACAGAGATTCAAGTGGGCCCTTCCAGATTTTTCAGACTCCCAGAAAAGGGAGCTGTTATTTTGAGCAAAATGACCAACCTGTCAAGCACTCTAGACTGAACTTATTAGAGAACGGATGTGAGAGATTTGCTTGTCTTGAAAGTTAACGAGGATGGAAAGGAGAGACATAGAGAGAAGCGATTGCTGATAAGGTTTTGCAAGTGAGTTGTCAAGTGAAGAGAAAGCTTACAGAAGATTATTTTTTTTACTATTTGACAAGAAACTTCAATCACTTGACAGTGAAGCAAGCCAACATCTCTAGCTCTAGTAGGAGAAATCCAAGAAAAATTTTGTGGCTTTCTTTGCTGCTTTCTGGGAAATAGGAATGAGTTTATTAACCCTTTTTTGCCTTGACATATATATATTTACCAATCATATATGGACTCCTAAAACTGTGTGAGTGATCCAAAGCCTCCCTCTTTTGTCTCTCCTTAATTGACACCATTTTTTCCATCATCATTAGCCTAATACAGATGGGATCAAGACACTGTTTTTTCTTATTAGCTCTACAAGTATTGAGTTTGGCTTCTGCAACCACTAGACATTTTGCAGCTAATGATGATGTTGGAGCTAATCCTCCAGGTTCGTTATATAATGATTCTATATCTTTTGTTTTGTAACCTATGCTAATTCATGTCAGTTGACGCATTTTTTAACAACGTAAAACACTCCATGCAATGTACTCTCCTTCCTAGTTGCAGTGAAACAATTTTGTTGGCCTCCCTGGTTTCACAGTTCTTCCTGAACTTGTCTGTACTTAAACATCAGATTCTTCAGGAATCACTTTTGCAGAGCCACTTTCAGCATCCCCAGATAATTGCTTATCGTGTAACTTAATCTGAAGTTTCTCATTTTTCCTTATCTGAACTAGAACTTGACGTTAGTTTTTGAAGGTATACATTTTTTCCAGGACCATATCTGATTCTGAGAGACTTCCGTAAGTAATAATGTTAAATGTTTTCTTGATCAGTGACAGGCCATATCCAAGAGTCTTCACAAGTTTCTTTGGTCTCAAAATCTCTCTCTCAGGTGGGCACAAAGCAGGTAGCTTCACAACCTCGCTTATTTTCTCTGCCATTTTCTTTTCTTCAAAACAAT
>JANSVA010000005.1:4034875-4058772 GCA_025504915.1 Erythroxylum reticulatum
AACTTTCTTGGAGTTTCTGATGCCTTGCAAGGATCAACGATCTTCTCGTTCTACACCTGAGGAGTGGAGGGTAATTGTGGTGAGTTGCGAAGCTCAGTGACTTATACATTTATAACCATTGGCATTGAGCCACACATTCAAACATAATTACATATATATATAACAATTCAATACTCAACAAGTTGAAACTCATAACTCATATTTACCAAGATGTATTACAAAGGACATGTCATGTAATTTATCCATCACAACATAACACTTAATTATGCATCATGTTTGACAAATCGATGATGAAATGCACAACAAATGGCTCGAGAGTTCCGTAGAACAAAACGGATAAACTGAAGTTTATATCGGGAACAAAACGAGTCCGATTTCTCAAGATCTCGTAGCCTCAAGCGGGCAGTTGGGAGAAGGTTATATGTCGACGTGCACGTGACTAACGAAACATTCCTCTCTTGCCCAAACACAATCAAAGTTCAATGCTTAATTCATTCCACATACATTCGTACTTTTCATGCTCATCATGCTTTTTCCTCTTTTCATTTACACAAGATGCCATGACATAACATGATACCAATCACAATGCATTTTTAACAATTGCCATGTTGTAATGTTGCCTTAATCGATGTACATGCTACGAGGGCTTGCAATTCACTTCTTTTTACCCAAGAATATCTAGACGCTGAAGTTTGATGTTGAAACGTTTGTGAGTTATGCATACCTTTTCGACCTTGCTTTCTTTCAAACAACATTTGTAGCAGCTGATAACATCTCAACCTTATGTGCCCAACCACCCTACAAAAGTGACATGTGGGTATGAATCTTCTACCTTTTTTCGGTCCTTCTATCTCTTGGGCTGATCTAAATATGTCAGAGTTTTCTTGATCAACTTTTGAAGACTCTCCTTTGTATCTGATGCCTTCGAAGTTTCCATTAGCCTTACCGATTTCAATCAACTTATTTAGTTTCTCCGTGCCTCCATTCAACATCCTCAATCCCTTCTCAGTACTTACTAATTTCATTATCGCGTCACCAATTTCATCTGAAGTCATTGCCAGCTTCTTTTCTAATTCTTGTATGGTATTTTTCAGACAAAGATTCTCTTCTTTCAAACTCTCATTCTTTTTCTACATTTTCAACCATTTCTCATACAAAGCCTTGTAATTCTCATAGGTATTCCCAACATTATCATCACAGTTACTTCTGTCACTGTCATAGTCTGATGTTGAATCCCAAGCTGAACTAATTATGAAAATTTCAAATTTTCTCCCTGTTCTGCTGTCGGTTTCTTCCTTCTCAGTAGCTGCTAAACAAGTAACTGGACTTTTTCTGTGTAGTGCAACCAATGCAACATTATTTGCCAATTCCTCTTCACTACTAAAATCACTTTCAGAATCATTTTCACTCCAGGTGGTGGTGAAGGACTTTCCTCTTTATTTCTTCAATGTGTTAGCACACTCTGATTAAATGTGACCAAACCCTTGACATTCATGACACTGAATCCTTCTTGCTTTCCATTCGCCTTTTTGTGCTTTGACTTGTTGTCTGGGGTTGTTACTAGATGAACTCTCACCGTATTGTTTGGAATCAGATCTGTCTTTCTTCATTCTTTTCAGCCATTTACAGAAATTTCAAGTAAGCAAAATCATGTCTTCATTCTCATCTGACTCATCTTTAACATTATTCACATTCTCTCCAGCTTCCACTTATAGTGCCAATCCTTTGCTTCTTTCTTGCTTACCCCTTAAGAGATTCATGTCAAAATTTGTGAGAATGTAGATAACCTTTTCCAATGACAAATTATCAATATCATGAGCCTCCTCTATTGCTGCAATTTTTGGAATGAATCTCTGTGGCAACGATCTCAGCGTTTTCTTGACCAATTTCACATTTGAGTACTTCTTTCCCAATTGATGAGCTTGATTCGCAATATCTCTCAATTTTTCGTGAAAGTCTCCGATAGTCTCATGCCCATCCATCTTCAGCTCTTCAAATCGTACAACTAGCATTTGTAGTTTTGAAGATATCACAGATTTTGATCCTTCATGAATGGTTTGCAAAACATCCCAGGCTTCTTTTGCTGTTTCACACGTTGAAATCGTGGAGAAGTGTCCTTCATCGAGGGCACTGAATATCGCGTGCATTGCTTGTGACTTCCCCAGTGCACTTTCCTCTTCCTGTCTAGTCCATTCAGATGGATCTTTCTGAATTGTCTCTCCTTTGTCATCAACAATCATTGGATGAATTTAACCGTATACTACTGAATGCCAGGCTCTCGTCCCCTGAGCTTGAATAAAGAATTTCATTTGAGATTTCCACGATGGATAATTTGATCCATCCAATAGTGGTGGTCTGGTAATTGACGTGCCTTCCTTTGTAGCCATGTCTGCTAATCTAAGATCTATACCAACTTGCTACCAAGTTCTAAGCCGGTAACCTTTCTTTGATACCAATTGTAATTCCCAAGTTATGAATATTTCGCAGACTTTCTAAAATTATTTTTCACACAAGTAAAGTAAAATCTCACGAAAGCTAAATAACAAAGACACCGACGTTTGATAACGTAGTTCGACACACTTTGCCTACTTCTGCGGGGCCCTCACCCAGATTGATTACTTTCACTGTAGTTCACAAAACTTACACAAGATTGATCTAACCCCGTACCACTCAATCTAGGTAACTAACCCACAACCTAACTACTTGTGAAATATTTTCAGGCCCAATAACATGACTGACTCGTATTAACCTTGTCAGAGGATTTTCCTAACTATTTTTACTCAAAAGCAAGAACAAATAAAACAAGAAAAAGACAATTCCCATATCTGAAATTGTTCGCCGATATAAACAAGTCACTGCACCAATAAGTCAAGCACTCATCAGCCACATAACCTTCTTTGTGCTGCAACTTGCAATCAACTTCAAGGACCCAGAAAAATCAACAACTCCACATCATACGTAGAGCAATAAGCTCAACAGAGGATGAAAAAGAAAACAGAGCTGCAACAAATCTCTAAACAGTACATTATTCTCCACAACAGAACAAAAACAAAACATGTGCGCAGCCAAGGTCAACTACACTTCAGATGCACGTGACACTTACAATCAAATTAACACACGCACACTCACTAGATTTTGATAGACTCCTATTCAAACATGGACTGTCAAGATTCACTCAAAACCAAAACTATGCTAGTATGGTATATGTGGTATATCACTCCAATTCCAATTTCACGCAAAGTCAATATCACAAATCCAAAGTGCAATCTCCAATACGTAATCTCCAATAAAAACACATCTTTAAGATTTATGGTAATTCCCATGTCCAATAAAAATGCCAAAAATGAAGATAGGATATGTTCAGAATAAATCCTAACACTTTCACTTTTTCTTGCGTAAATATGAAAAAGAGAAGGTGATGGACGTGTGTCTGTTTCAACTCAAATAATAGTAATATTTGTCGAGCAACGAGTTAGAAAATACAAATAACCAGATACAAAAACAAACTTGAAAATTGCGTGATGTGATGAGCCATAAAAAATAGCAGAAGGCGCAGAGATTAAGAAGACGATGAAGATGATAGTTTCGTTGATTTCTATATGGAGAGACCTTTTAATGCAAGTAAAATAACTTAAGCAATGAAAACAAATAGGCAGTAGGTATAACTAGAGAAACAACGGAGGAGACTGAAGACGCAAAAGATTATACAGTCGGCAGTGCAGGGAAACTAGTTATGTGAAATATGTTAAAAATACATGAAAACTTGTTTAAAAACATATGAAAACGTGATTTTTTGGTTTCCACAAAGTCATTGTGGTTTTCTTGTTTTTGAAAACGAAAAATGGCAATATCCTCTACAAAACAAGTTTTAACGGATTGTTTCTTTTTTTTGAAAACAACAACGAAAACTAAAGAAAAAATGAAACCAAACAACCCTTAAATTAATTCTCCAAGATAAGTGCATTATTCCTCACTCTCCTTTTAATTACCCTCTCTCGTAACTTTATGGGTGACTTAAATAATCTAATGTCTTTATAATTGTTACAATTTTGAACTGTCTCCTTTGTTCTTGTAGAAAGGGATTAGTGTGTTAAGTTTCTACTCATTCGATATTTGGCTAATTAAGTAAGACCTTCTTCTCCTAAGCTCTGTCACGCCTCTATGTGTAGCTCATCAGGTTTTACTTTCCTTCCACTCTTCATCTCTTTTAGAGCTCCTTTGATTTTTTCTCCTTTAATCTACTGACAACAAGTGAAGTTACCATATTTGTCGGACTTACTAAGATCACTCAAGGAGATGTTATCTTCTCCTTTCATTACAAAGATTACAGAAGTATCTGTAACATCTTCTCTTGATGTCGTTTTCATCCACAAGAACTTGTCCTACTTTATCATTTTTACAACGAACTTAATCTAAATCTCTCATTTTCTATTTTCCAACTCTTGCCAACTTAAATTTATTCCGTTCTCCATCCTTAATTTCTAATCGTTAGGATAATTTCTCGTAAGCTTTACATTTAGCTTATGAGACTAACTATCCGGTAGAGTTTTATAAAATATCTTTTATTTAATAATATGTTTAGTAAGTATTAAAGTTTATTACCAATTTCTTTTTCAAATTAAAATGATGATTTAACAAGTTCGAATAAATTTTTTATAATAAAAAATTATATGCTCACATTTTCTATAGAATTGATATTTTTGATTTAATCTAATCTAAATTTAATAAATTTAGCTTATTTCAGGTCGGACGCTCAGTGCATTGGAGAAACTTGATTGAATCTGTTACGTGAAACAAGCAAGAAGACAACACAAGAGAAAGCAAGTTAGCTGAAACTGTTACTTTGTAGAACACTAGATTGGTATTCTGTGAAAGTATCTCCATGGAAACACGTGTTGCTGATGTTCAGGTCCCATAAGACAGGAGAACTATGTTGTCAGGAACTCCAGGGTTAATCATGAGAAAGAGTTGAATCTTCTGATTGGAAGATTAGGCTCATTACTGCAGCTTACAAATGATGAGAAGCAGCCTAGGAATTGGCCTGCATTTGGTTTTGCAATGTCTCTGCTGCTTCTGGGTGGAAGGGCACTAGCTTTTCCAGGAACTCTATGCTTAAAGCTCCACAGTTTGGTCATTGTCTTCAGATGATGCTGCCACCCGTCTTTTGCTTTGATCTACGTTGAATTTTCGATTTCGGGGTTAGAATTGGATCCCATTCCTCCCTGATTTTGCATTATAAAGGTATGCCAAGCACTTTCAGGGAAGTTTTGAGATTTTTTCTGTATGTAAAAAGACAAAATATCTGTATGCTACTGTTGCGGTTACATAAAATGGGAAATTTGTGTTGTCAAAGAGTTAATTTTCAGGTTTGTTCATCCAGTTAGCTGAGTTTTGGACTAACCTGATTAGTTTCAGTGTGGACTAGTGGATCTGAGTCACGAGGACAGGAAGCCAGCAGGGTTGGCTGGTGCTCACCTGCTTTACTTGCCAATGCAAAGTCTCTGAGCCGATTTAGCTCCGGTACAACGACTGTACCGAGGCTCGGCCTGTCCTTCATCCTCAATTCACAGCATTTCAAAGCCAGTTTTGCAAGTGATAAAGCCTGTTTTACAGGCCAATCTGTCACTGATGGGTCAAGCATGTCTGAAAACTTCCCATTTTTAATGGCCTGCTCAACCTGGAAGGATAGACCCATCGGACTCTTTGCTGTAATAATTTGTAACAGCAGTATACCTAATGAATATAAATCTGACTTGACAGTTAACTTTCCGGTTTGTTGGTACTCTGGATCGATATAACAGAAAGTACCAGCTGCTGCTGTTAAGCGATACCGAGTGACATTGTCAGCTACAGATGGTGGAACTAGCCTAGCCAAACCAACATCACTGATCTTACTTAAACAATTACGGTTTAGGAGGATGTTTGCAGGCTTCAGGTCACGATGCACCACCGGTTCTGGTTTTGTTTCGTGGAGGAAAAGAAGGGCAGTGGAAATTTCAGAAGCTATTTTGAAACGCTTTCTCCAAGGGATTGGATCAGTGTCATTTTTCCTGAACAGGCCGTCTTCTAAGTTTCCTTTGTCCATGTACTCGTAGACAAGGCATCCGTATGCAGGGCAAGCACCAAGCAGGATTACCATGTTTGGATGTCTTATGCTGCTCAAAACCTCAACCTGTGATGACAAAGTGGTTTCAGATAAATTGTCAAAAAGGAGAGCAAACCTGAAGGTAGATTGTCAATGCAATGCTCAGATAGTCTGTACGTTTCAGAAAGGAAAAGGAACCCATCTTCCCAAAAGACTCCAACTTATATGAACATATCCTTCAAAAGGCCTGATTTTTGTTTCTTTCTTTTCTTGTTGGTGAATGTAGTCCAATTCAGAATTTATGCTTCCCTGTAACCACATTCCTATAAATTAAACAAAGAATTAGCAGTACCTCTTGCAGGAACTGGCGCTGTCCCTGTGAGAAGTCTGGTCTCAGGACCTTGATAGCTACATCAGTGTGATCAATTACACCCTTAAAAACAGGACCATATCCGCCTTCACCGATCTTGTTTTCGATGTTAAAACGATCTGTTGCATTCTCTATCTCCTCAATGGTGTATATCCTGCATTTTACATTTCTCTTCGCCAGAGCTTGCATTTCTTTTATCCTCTCTTCTGCCTGCTGCTTGGCCTTCCCTTCTATATTCTGACTTTCGACTTCCGCTAGCCGTTGTGTCATTTTTGCTGCTTCAATGGAAAGTTTGTTCTTCTGCCCCTCCTCTGCTAGAAACAATGCCGGCTCCTTGTCCACGATTGCTTCCTCTAATTGGCACTGTCCCGGTGTCTGCAACTGGTGAAGCTCCCTGGCCTGGAAACAAACATAAAATGTGTTTAGCAATTGAATTGATTCATAAGTAGTTGGTTTACTTCAGCTATGTACTTATATTCACCTTAAGTTCAGCCAAAGCAGCTTCCTGAGAAACTGAGTTATACTTCTGCATAAATTGCTTCAGTGCAAGCCTTAATCTTTCCATCTCTTCCTCCAAGATTTGCTGCCAAAGTGGAGAATTCATGACAGTGAGTTGATTCATTAAAATAATGGGATATCGAAAACTCAGAAACCTTGATCATTCAGCAAAACTTCTAACCATTATGTGCATTAGTTCTCTTTGTTCATGGACATTGGTTTTGAGTAATAAATCATACTTACTGAACTATTTGCAGAGTTAGAGCTCTTGGAATTTGCTGAATCGATTGGGAAGTCAGAACTTCCAGATGAAATATCAGTTAACTGCAAACTTACTGGACCAGATAAATCTGCGGTATCTGATTCGGGATCTCTGTTCAGCATTTCTGTTGACTGGTTATCTGTTGATGTTTTTGCCGATGTACCCTTGTTACTAGTTGGTGTTACTGCTGGAATGCCCTTGTTACTGATTCTGTCCTTGTCAAACGACACCATTTGATCGAAAGCATAGTTTCCCTGTGTAGACTGTGTGCCAGAACTTTCACTTCCCCAAAGTCCTTGGAAAAAATCAGTTCTGCACATTTCAATCAAATGCAGCTACCCTTAGAGCAAAACACTTGGTGCCAAGCATAGAGAAAAGCTGAATTGGTATGCAATTGAGCACTACAGACAAAACCTACATTAGATGACATAGAAGAACATTCTTGACACATGAATAACTGAAGATAAACAGAAACTACGAAACCACTTATGGGAATTTAATACAATTCCTCTCTTTTCCATTCTGCTCAACTGTTCGATGCATGTTCTTTGTTGTGATCATTCCGGGGAATCAGAAAGCAAGGAGAGGAAAACATTTGCATGTTTCAAGAGTTAAGAAATTGGAAAGTAAATGCATTGTCCTCAGAACTTACCTGGGGATATATTCAGATGTCTGACTCTCAGTTGGAGGACTAGGAAATTCTAGATTGTAACGGATCACATTCGTAGGAGTAGTGGCTTCGGTAACAGGTGTCTTACAAGGAGTATGAGCATTACTTCCTGGTGTTTGAGGTGGCCTAGGAGTAACAAGCAGCGTGGAAGGTGATGGAAGATATTTTGGTGTCCTGGATGTTTGAAGTTTTCCTTTCGATATGACATAGACTGCACATGATTCTGGAGCAGATTTGAGTAAGACAGATGGAACATCCGGGTTCCAAAACCTCCTGGATGAAGAGAAATTCCATCAGAAACTGAAAAGAAACTGCACCATGTCAATGCAGGTAGTTGAATAGAGAGACCTTATAAAAGCATTCCTGGTGGAGGCACCAACCACAATAGCACTAATGGAGTTCCTAACTATGTATTCGGTGAGTGCATTCGGGATATCGGAATCATGAAGAACTACTTCCTTGGCTACAACCTGAATACCAGAAATCAAATAAATGTGATCAGGAAGATAAGAAACAGACTAAGACATATCAAGTTATCTAATTTCTGTGTCTGTATTCAATAACAATCAGTGCTTTTGCAATAAAGAGATGTGGAATTGTTTAACAGATGCTTTCTTCCGAACAAAGTTCTGGAATTCTAAGATTGCTCAGGTCGGATTCTCAGAATCAATCTGCAGAAGAGCTAGCACCAAGTTCTATATAAATCAAAAGAATCACAAGGTTTTTAGTCCTATGGAGGAACCAGACAATCAAGTAGCACTCACCCCTTTTCGAGCACAGAACCCGTGGTAGGGAAGGAAGAATTGATGAAGCTCTTGTGCGGTTGGAAGACGACCCTCTTTAGATACATCTTTGAAGTCCTCTGCGATACCATTTCACACAAAAAGTGACCTTTAAAAGCATTACCAGGAACTAATCTCGAATATATAGCCATAAACAGTAATTTTTCTGAACATAAAAGGACAATAGAGACCTTGATGCAATGTCTTGCCTAGAACATGAAGAAGGACACAATGAGGATTCTTGACTAAAAGATTCTCTAATGCCCATTTGACTGCACATTGGCTGTTCTTGTCTCTATCAATTGCAATGACAGGAAATCCTCTCTCTGCAGGCAACTGCAGAGGTTTCAATTGTTCTCTGAACGTCGATCGTTTAAAAGCCATTCCAGGTAAATTCAAGACCTTTTCAAGATTATCAACGAACTGGGTATTTAAGGTTACTTGTGAAATCACAATTCGCAGCTCCAAGCCAGAGCCTGGAGGTGCAAGAACAACTATGATCTCAAGCACAAAGAGGAAGAGATGAGAATCAAAAATTTTAAACTTTTGCATGCAAAATCTGTCAAAACCCGTGTCTGTTACATGTTTTTACTAAGTATGGAACATCAAACGACAGGGAAAACCAACGTTAGCCGTTTCCAAAAACTCATTTTTCTTCACCAACTGTAGTTCAAAAAAAAAAAAAAAGGGTGTTTTAAAAAGCTGTTATGAAGTATAGTTTTTTGGCCTACCACTGTTTTGTTTAGTTTCATGTTCTGCTACTTGTCTTCAAAGGTTGTCTCTTTTAACCAGACAAACCAAAACAACAATATCTGAAACAAAAACCAAAGTTGGTTGGGAGAGTTTCTGATACAATGTTGGATGATTCCTAACTAACCTTGCATTCCAGGGTAATTTTAGTTAAACTAACAAATACATGATGGTTCATAGAACTTATTTATGATAATATTTATTCAACTATTTAGTAAGAAATATGTTAATTATTTAAAAATTAAGTTTGAGTCGGACTAGACTTTGGGTTATATAAAAAAAAAAAAACCAGATCAAATTAATCGGGCTATGTAAGAACAAGGTTCAAATCTACCGATCTGTTAGGATGTCTCAATTGCATGTATCGTCGCACTTTTACTAATGATAAAGAAATTAAATCAAAATACTTAATAGCATGACAATACATTTCTACAAAACTTCTACCTCGAACATACGCAATAGAACCGTAGACAGTCAAGTGAAATTTCAAAAATTCTGATTATATACTCATTCTAACTCTCAACACTTGTTCCACTTTTGGAAGACATTGCGTTATATCACCCGATCTTGATTTTTCATATATAAATGTAATTGAAATACAGTAAAGATGTTTATATTGAAGTAATTTTTATGGTGTAAAATTGTTGAGAGCTTATTAATGTTAATTAAATTACTATTATAATCAAATAATTTATGATATAAAAATTAATTTAATTAATATAAATAGCAATGAACATAAAATTAATAAATAATAATTAAATTACTTTAATAATCATAATAAAAATAATTATGAAATTATTAATAATTATTTGAGAAATGAATAAGTATGTAGTAGATAATTGAAAATTTTTACTAGTCATCATAATTAACTAAAAAAATTATAATTTATTACACTAATTATGGATTAAATAATTTTTTCCTTAAAAACAATATATTCTAGAGTAAAAATACGTATCGAGAGTGGGAACAAATACTCTATTTCGATTAACCAATTTCTACTTTATTCTATTAAATCTTATCTACGTATTTATATAAGATTTATATAAATATATAGATAAAATTAAGTGGTACAAAATTAATGCACTCTCCCATGAACATAGTGCTCCAAAAAAGAACTCATTGGAGTCCAAATCATTGAAGAACCCAACATTGTCGTTTGGCCTATAGCAGAGGTTGATAATAATTTTAGAAGAAGTCAATTCGAAGATAACGTTAAATTGGTAAGATAAAAAGTTTAAGATCTAAAATATTTAATTAGTATTACAACGTTATAAAATGATTAAACATCAAATAAAATTAATGAATTTGAAATATAGTAAAAAAGATTGATTTATTTAAATTTTTAACTTATAAAAATTAAATAATTAATTAATAAATCAATCAAATTTTAACAGCAATAATTATTAAATCAAAATAAACCAAAAAATTGGACGGTTTAAGATTTTTACGGTTAAACCAACCGAATTGGTTGAACTTTTTAATCATTGATTTATAGTGTTGTATTACACTTTAATGTTTTTAAAACAAGTCTTAAATTACCCTAAATCTAAATCTAAAACTTAACTAAATTAAGTTTTTGATATTTTTAGTATATGAATAATAAATTTACAGTGTATGCAATCTTTAAAATATTTTTTAAAAACACTTTATAAATAAGTGATGAACTTAATGTTTTACAATATGTCTAAATAAGTCCCTGCTATTATTTATGTGACCACTTTATAATAAGTAATATTTGAGTAACATTAAAGTGTCACGACTGTTATGCCTCTGTTTGATTGGGCTTATACTAATAGAGTTTTTTTGTGTAAATTTTTTATAAGAAGAATTTTTCTAAGAAGTCAGTTGATTGTTTGATTATTATTTAAAAAAGAGCTTTTTTGAAAGAGCTTAATACAGTAGATTGTTTGGCAACATAAATATAAAAAGTAATTTTAATTTTAACTATATTTTATTTTATAATAAAAATTATTTATGCGTATAAATATTATTTAAAGTATATTAAACAATATGCAAAGCACAATATATTAATTATTATATAATTTTAAACCATATGAAACATAAATGAAAATATATCTAACCAAATATTTTATATGGATTATAACATAAGTAAAATTAATATGAAAAAATAAATATTAAAACATAAAAAAGCCAAATAATATTATATAAAATCCAAAATAAACGTGATGATAAGTTTGTGGGTATTGTAAAAATTATGTGTAAAATATAAGGATAAAAGAGATTAAAAATAAGCTCATTAATTGATCTGAAAAATCTACCTAAAAAAGCCATTTAAGAGGCTTTTTTAATAAGCTTCTTAAAAAGTTGTATTTTAACTGTTGAAAAAGTCATATCTATTAAAGAAATGTTTTTTTATTTTACAGCCAAACACTTTTTTTTTTAAAAAGACTTTTGTGGTGAAAAAAAGTACTTATTGACCTATCAAACGTCCATCCACCAGGCACTTACTTGTAAAATGTTAAGGTACAAATTATACCTTAAATATTAATTATGTGATTGAGTTTAGTCTAAGTACAACTCAAATATTTTATAGTTGAAGAAGAAGGTGGCCCAACCTAGCACCACCTTCATCCTTTCAAGCTTCAAAGTGTGCAATCTGGACAAGTTATTGCTATCCCATTGGCTTATTATATGGATAAGACAGCCATTGGCAGGGAAGATGAGTATAAAGCACTTAAGAGCCTTAATTTTATAGTTTAGAAGATGATCATACTGCTTTTTAATACCCTTTTTACAATTTCTCAAGTTCAAGAACCCCTTTTTTCTCTTTTTTTACCAAGAAAACCATAATGTCTCTGCAAGCAAGATGCTTCCTTTTTACCAAAAAAAGCAGGCTTTAAAGAAAAATTCATTAGTTGAAAATTAGGGTTGATAATTATTATCAAATGGATTTTAATTTTTTTAAAGTCCAATTTCAAATTCAAATTTTAAGGTCAGAGTGGATTGAGCCTAATACAAAATAGTTTCGACAAATTATTACCTTTTTACCAAAAAATGGTTTTTTATTTATAATTATTACTTGAAAACTTAAAAAGGTCATAACTTTTGTTTCATAAATATTTATATTGAAAAGGGTAAGGTTGAGGATAAGTTGAGATGGATCAAGTTTGAAACTTTTTGTTCGTTCAACTTAAAATATACTCTAATTGAATTTTATGTTAAAAATTAGGTTTTAAGATTAGTTGAATACAGATTTAAACTTATTAAATTAAGTTCTCAAATTCAAATTTCAACTTAAAATGTTCAAATTAAATAAAAATGTATTCATTAATTAACTAAAATTTATATATTAATTTCAACTAAAATTGACTATAAACTTATCTTTTTAGTGATTTAATAGAGTAAATACGATATTTGTATTCAAATTCGACCCACCTGAATTTAACTTGAGTTTAAAGAGTTTTAAATTGTATTTAATTTTTTTATTTTTAAAATTTAGAAAAAACTTATATTTATAAAAAAATTATATTTATCCCAACCAAATTTAGAATTAATCAAGTCTAATCAAATTTAGGACCAAATCGTGAATTTTACACGTGTTAAAGAGCCGCTCGATCCAATGTCATCACTAACAAGAACCTTAAAGGGAAAAAATGGAGATAACAAGTCACGTAGTGGGTTGTGGAGGGGGAAGGAGACTAGGCAGGAAGAGGACGATGAGGAGGATAGGAAGGATCTACTACAGGTAGAAACCATTGGACCACGTGGGTACAGAGACAATTATTGCTCTTCAAGTGGACTTTTCAGTCTTAGACAACACGTGTCTCTTCTCAAAGTTTGCCTCATGAAAAATCCATGAGGACTTGTCTTCATGTAACCACTATCCTCACCTCACCCTCTAACCTAAACGCCATTTTCAGACAGCGTTATAAATGATGTTAGATAATTACATGTATACGTGTCTTCTTGAGGAGAGATTACGGTGGAAATAAATTTTAATTAAATCCCAAAAAAAATTAGAAGCATTTCCACAAAAATTCCTTCTTTTTCTGTCGCCTCTCTCTTCTTCTTCTCTTTTACTTACATCCAATCTTTTTTGTTACCTTACCTTGGAAAGCAGGGAGTGAAAAAGGAAAGATCTTTGTGGGGAAGAAGTCTTAAATCACCACCATATTCTCAAGCTCCAAGTGATTTTCAGTGTCAACTGGTAAAAAGCCTGCAAACTTTTGTTTTGATATGCATGATTTGATTCGTGTCTTGAGTGGGTTAGGATCATGAGAGTGTCATTCCCTGAAATTTGTTGTTTGCTCTTATGTTGTTATGGAATACTGCATCTTTTTTGAAGTTGGTAAGATAGATCCATAATATTTGAGAGAAACTTAGATAGATTGACTTAGATCCAGGAAGCCAGCTTCTATGCGTTAAAGGTTGCACCTTTTTAGGTTTTTCTTTTGATAATGATTTGCAAGTTTTGCTCTTTTATTCTCCTAGATTGTATTCCTGCGGTCCATTTTGCATCCTATTATTTGCTTCATACATAAGGGCTTGATTTTTGGTACTTTTCGGTTGTGTTCTTCGTATTAAAGGTTTGGTGGCGCTGGAATAGGATTTGGGTTGCCTTGATGGCTCCTTCACGGAGGTGAAGACTTCGTTTGAGTTCTGGAGATTTGGATAGGACAGGCTAACAATGGATGCTTGAAATATTCATAGTTGGAAGGTTGGATCCGTCTTCCACGCCAGATCTGATGATCCTTTTGCATCTTTAATCCAATGTCTCAGTGATTCCTGCAAAATTTTCTGAATCAAAAGGGTGGTGGTGTAATTTGGAATTTGAGAATGGAAGAGATATTGTTGGAAGGTGGAAGCTTTATCCCAAGTTCAGTGTTGGAAGGAGATGAAGAGGATGAGAATCAGTAGATTGTCCTAGGTTAGGGGGTTGTAAGTTATAATTGGTGACTGGGTGCAGAGAGAGCAGTTGATGGAAGAGATGTCTCCAGCAGTTGCAATGACGCTTAGTTTAGGAAATACTATTTGTGATAACTCAGGGGTTTCAACTCACGTTGAAATTGCACGAATAACGCTTGTAACTGAAACTGCAAGTTTGTTATCTGATCCTACTAAGGTGGTGTCTGAAGACTCTCATTCCAGAGAACTGGAAAGTAGTAATAATATTAAAAGTGAAGCGAACTTCTTGATTTTGCCTGAACAAGAAGATAATACTGTTGGAAGGACTGATTTATTGAGCATGCTGCCTGAGAATGGAAGTGGTTCAATTAGTAGTGATGTCATGGTGCAGGAGAGCGAGGATGATGAAGTTCTATCAGTTACGGAAGAAAGTGATGGAGTTATCAACAAGGATTTGTTGCTACTGGAGACAGGGTCTGAAATCAGCTTGCCAAAGTCTGGTGAAATTGAAAATAGTAATATATTTGCAAAAGCTATCATTGTGGAGTCATCAGATGAGGTGCAGGTGCCAATGGCCAAACTCCTTGTTGCAGCCGTAGAACCAAATGCAGAGATCTCTGATGGCTCTGAGTTGAAGGCATCTGCAGTGGTTCTGAAGTTGCCTTGTGAGAAGAATCTTGATCGAGGGGCAACAAGGAGTGTTTTTGAGCTTGACTGTGTACCTCTTTGGGGATACGTATCTATCTGCGGAAGAAGATCAGAAATGGAAGATACTGTTTCAGCTTTTCCGCAGTTTGTGAAAATTCCTATCCAAATGCTGATTGGTGATCATGTTGTAGATGGGGTAAGCGAGAGTTTGACACACCTAACCAGTCACTTTTTTGGTGTTTATGATGGCCATGGAGGCGCCCAGGTAGATTTACATTTTTGGTTATTTGTTTAATTACTCCCATATGGACGAACTAACTTTATGAAATTTGGAGGCTTCCTGAATAGAAATTTGTCATAGATACTTTACCCGCCTTAACCTGATCTTGATTTGAGCATCATATGGTTTCCTTTTATAGTAGTCACCTCTATAGGTCCTAAATATTTGTTTTATTCCTAGTCAAACTTTTACAGCTACACAGGCTTACTATTGGTTGATCATTGATGTAAATTCTTCTATGGCGTATCCTGATCCATCTGTCATTGTTTTAATTGTGTTATTTTCGATGTCATCTATCATTGGCTTGACTGTAAATCATGTCAGCATAATAACAAGTGTCTTGTACAGGTTGCTAATTACTGTCACAATAGAATCCACGTGGCCTTGGTGGAAGAGATCATAAAGATAAAAAACAGTCGAACTAATGGATGTTTATGGGGAAATCAACAGATGCAGTGGGAGAAAGCCTTTACTAGTTGCTTTCGCAAGGTTGATGATGAGATTGCAGGAAAATGTAGCAGCACAATTGAAGGCGATACTTCTGATTCCTCCTGTGAGCCTATCGCTCCAGAAACTGTTGGATCTACAGCTGTGGTTGCGCTGGTCTGTTCATCCCACATAATTGTTGCAAACTGTGGTGACTCAAGAGCTGTACTTTATCGTGGGAAAGAGTCGATGGCATTATCAGTTGATCATAAGGTAAGTCTTATCTTTTTATTTGATTAAGAACGTGATGGTGCTAATAGTAGATGCTGATTTATGTTGATACTTATTTTCCTTTTTGTTATTCCCAGCCAAATAGAGAAGATGAGTATGCGAGGATTGAGGCATCTGGAGGGAAGGTGATTCAATGGAATGGGCACCGTGTTTTTGGCGTTCTTGCAATGTCACGGTCCATTGGTAGGTGTACTTGTTTTATATCATGAAGGTCAATCTTTACTTAACCGAGTAATATCATGACAATTGGCAAATTTTAAACTTATATCCTAATAACAAGCAGAGATTACTGCAGATTGCTGTGTTTAAGCTTATGTTTATCTGATTTTCAATGTCACCGCAATCTTTTTAAGGTATCTTGAAGCTCAAGTGGAATTTGATCCAGAAATTGAAGACTTATCCTATGATTTATTGTATCTGAATAGGTGATAAATATTTGAAACCATCTATCATCCCGGACCCGGAAGTCATGTTTGTTCCTCGAGCTAGAGATGATGAATGCCTTATCTTAGCTAGTGATGGTTTATGGGATGTCATGTCAAATGACGAAGTCTGTGAAATCGCTCGAAGGCAGATTCTGCTCTGGCACAAAAGGAATGGAGCTACATCCCTTGGCGAAAGAGGGAACGGAATAGATCCCGCCGCACAAGCAGCTGCGGATCACCTTTCCATGCTTGCGCTGAAAAAGGGAAGTAAGGATAACATCTCTGTGATTGTGGTGGACTTGAAAGCTCAAAGAAAGTTTAAGACCAAAACTTGAAGTTTGGCTTCAACCATCACCCAGTTTGAGTTTACATACCATAATTTAGTATAAGAATGCTCTCTAATCAAATATATAGCTCAGTCCATTCCTTTTTCTTATGGGCTTAATGTGTGTACAAGAATAGAAACTAGCATGTACTATATAGCTAAGTGTATCTGAATGCCATATCGAATGTGTTTTTGATATCTATCATCCGAATTCTTATGCCTGTGTACCTTTATGTTCGTCCTCTTGGTGAGTGATGGGGAAATTTTTTACAGGGTTCTTATTTTTTGAACTTCCAAGATCAAAGGGTGTGTCACACTTCAAAATGAATCATATCCTTTACTTCATAAGCACATATGTATAGTTTACTTGTATATATACTCCTCGGAAATGTATTCACTGACGAGGATCAACTTGCCAGTTTGCTCTTAAACGAGTGCTTTTGCAAGCTTCCATTTTGACTCTGCAGGTAAAAGATTATCTGAATCACCAGCAGACTGTACGGAACTGGATTCGGTTTTAACCTTCATCTTTGTACCGATCAGTACGGTTGGTATAAACCGAAATTTTACGATATAATCTGGTACAAGTGTCTGGTATGGTATGATTTCAAATAGGAGCTGATTGCTTTGGAAGTAAATTGTCCTCAGACTGATGTTACCAAACACAGCATGGACCTGGAAGGCTATAACAGTTCCCATACCCTTAAGCTTCAGGAAAGAGACGAAAAGAAGTGATCTTTCTTCCAACTTATTATGTTTTCTTCGCTTCTAGGTAACCAAACAGAAAATGACATGGGAAAACTCTAAGATAATGTTCCAAATCAAAGAGTGGAGTTTGACTTTGCTCAACAGCCAGAAAGATAAAAGCTTTCTGATCAAACTAAACATGATGACATTACTGGTGCCAATTAGTCCAATGCGTTATCTTTTTCATTTTTTCTTAAACAGTATTGAATCAGTTCACAAAAATTTTGAATTAATTTATTGAAAAGTTTAATTGATTCAATTAGTTAAAATTGTAAAATTTTGAATTATTTTATTTTAATAAAATTTCAATTTTTGTAAAATAATTAGTTTATATATATATATAACTAAATAAATTATTTTTTTAAATGTTAACTAAAATTTAATTTTTAATAATAATGAAAGATTTATTTTTAGTCTTATCTTAATTTTCTCAATTTATTTTTTTTAAATATTGTTATTGAGCAATTAGATTGATTTGGTCTCCCAGTCGACATTCGATCGATAGTGAGAAGTGAGAGCAGGAAACGTAAAAGCTCTCTTTGAGGCGCATAGACAAAAAGAAGAGTTATTTTCACCATTAAAATTCCAGAAAGAAGCTTCCTTTACCCTTACCTCTAACACAATAAAGGAAGAGGAAGAATAAAGATTGCTTCTTTATGCTTATTTTCTTTGATTTTCCAGGAAAGTTTTTTCCTTTAATACTATCATCAGTGATCAGCTATCTGATCACTGTACCCTTATACCCATTAGCGCCTTCGTCTAATCACGGTAAGCTTCTAACCTTGCCGCACCTACCCTTTGTTTTTCTGCTTTGTAGGGCTTCTTATAGTATCCTTTTGTGGGCAGTAGCAGTCGAATTTGGATTGGTCATTGTCCTTTTGGTGATGGGTTTAGGGGGAAATTGGTGTTCTTTTTTGTTGGACTTTGTGTTTGTTTCTGGGTGATTAAAATATTGTTCTTTAGTGAAGTTTTGTTTCTGATATTGTTCGATTGCTGGGCTTTCCTTAATCCTTGTAAGCTTCATTTGTAGACAGGTTTTGGGGTAATTCTATGCTGAGACTTGTGAGAATTTGTGAATCTGTTGGTTATTAGGGGTACTGAATGATTCGCTTAACCAGTCAACCTTAGCTCTTTTTCTGCCTTTAGTGGCATTTTGTGTTCTTTATGTAGTCCGTTTGCATGATTTTAGTGTTCTGGTTCAAATGAGCTTCCATCTGACATGTCGGATAATGAGGACTGATCTTTATGGGTTTGGGGACCTGTAGGTATACAAACTTGCATACAACTTATTTAGAGATTCAAATTCTGGCAAAGAAAGGTTCACTCGCTGGTGTTGCTGTTCTCATGTCTCTTTGTAACATGTGGACTCAATAATTATATTTTGGAGAAAGGAATATTTTTCGTGATTCTGTGGAATTTCTTATCTGGTATATCGATCTCTGTTTACTGGTTGGACCATTTTCTCTACTTGTAAGCAATGTGAATGTGGTCTCTGGTCTCTACTGGTTTTCGGTCTCTTTGGAATACAAAGGTTACTATTATATATTCCTAGGTTGATGTTGAGTTTACCATCTTGTTAAGCTTGTTTCTCTGCTTTATATTGCAGAAATTTATAGCCTTTTTTGCTAAATAGATTCTGCTACCTTATATTATGTGCCATGATATCCTCCTATGTGCTACCATATTAGAGAGTCGAATCTGATTATTAGAAACTACCTTTGTCAATTTACTGCAGTTTGTCTAGGTGCTGGTTCAGGGAATGTTTGTGAATTACCCTTTGCAACCAGATTATTTGCTTTGTAGCAACTTGAAGGAATCCAAGCCTGCATGATTCATTTTGTTTTCTTGGATGTGCTAATGTATGTTGCTCCATTTGAGGGGCTTGAATGTTTTCTACTGTTGACTTTTAAATGCAAACAGTAATCGATGCAGGCGAATGAAATGAGGTTGTGATGCTTTTCAGTTTGATAGCATTCTTCTTTCTTGACATATGTAATTTGCTTGCTGCCAACTTTTCTGTGGCTATGTATGTGAAATGATATTGGTGTTAGTGGTGATGGTCTTTCCTTATGATATTTGTAAATGCTTGATGCTTCCTGTTTTCTTGTAGTGATCAAACATATTAACTTTTAGAAATCAGGAGGTTGGATTTAATCCATCTTTCAGATTTTTTTTATATTTCTGGTCCAATATTGAGAAATTGCTAGTGCAAGCTTCCTTGCTTCCCTTATTGCACTTTTATTGCTGCCTTCACCAGAGAGGTCTTACACAGTTCATTAGATTCCATGCTTGTTTAAGTAAAATGGCATATTTTGTCTTGCAGACCAGCTAAAACATAGACTGAGAAGCTGTCGATACCAACTTTTAGTGTTATCTTGCAGACATGGATCATGGTACTTCTACTCCTTGTAGCAATATACATATTTGGTAACATGACTCTAAATTTTTATAACTTGAAATTGGTTAAGATATCAAGTCAAGAGAAGCTGCGTTTGTAGAGTGTTATTTATATTAATTGGTCTTGTTCAGAGGACCTTCAAACTACATTGTCCTTTAAGCAAGCTTAATCTGGATAAGTTGCCTGAGGTAGCTTGTTGAATGCAGGGCACTCGGCTGATGCTGCTGATAGCATTAAAGTAGAATATATTCCCATTAGAGATGCTGAAGATCCTCAGCTTGGATTTTTTGATAAACCACTTCCTTGCTGCGGCTGTGGAATAGGATGGTTTTCGTGAGTTTTCCTGCCCCTCTCTTCTGCTCTCTTTATCTCTATCTCTCTCATCCTCGAGTTTACCAATTTTTCTGCAGTTTCTTGCTGGGATTTGTGTTCCCATTTATGTGGTACTTTGCTACAGTTCTCTACTTTGGCGGCTACTACCATAAAGATCCAAGAGAAAGATCAGGTCTTGGTGCATGTGCCGTAGCAGTAAGTGCTCCTTGCTCATTTGCTTTGGTATTTTTTATGTTTAATCGTTCACTCTAAAATCAGAACTTGTGATAGGGCTTGGTGCATGTGCAATAGCAGTAATTGCTCTTTGCTTTGGTATTTTTTTTGTTTAATCATTCACTCTAAAATCAGAACTTGCTATCTATGTTCTAGAAATGTTTAAGCAGTGATTTGACTGTTGAAATCTGAAAAGCAACAGGTCATTCCTGTGATTGGTTTTAATTCCTCGGTATTTTGAGATAAGAGGTTTTTCATATCCCCACACAAATCAGCCTTTTCCTTTGGATCCAGTAAACTGCAATACATCAAATTGCTGACTTTTTCAGCTCTTTGAACAAATAATTCTCCATATCTCAAGTATGTGCTGTTGGGGGAGGTTATCACTATCCCAATATAGATGGCAAACAAATTAGAAGTACTAGTTATTCTATATGCTTATATCCCTTTAAAATCAAAGCGACCTTTTCATGCAAAAGCAGCTAATGTCCCCATCCGGGAGCATAATCCTTCCATAATTCTTATTCTTTTGGTATAGACTTCCAGCAACAGTTTAGATTATGGATTGGTAGTCCATCAATTTGGATCAAATGTTTTCAGTTTAGAAATTCTGCTTCTGACATCCACCTAATATACCATGTATTCTGAAGTGGTTGATGGTTGAATTAGAGGGTGTTAGCTTGATGTGCATGGATTTCTGAACTCCAAAATTTTACGTGCCTTGGTCTGAGCTCAAAAATCCTATGTAAGGGTTATCGTGTGTTTGTCTTTAGGAGCTCCTTTTAGAAGACATGTAAAACCAAGTGCTGGAATGTTTTCTGGCGTTTGGCCTTTCACAATCAAGTCAGCAAAAGCTAGAGAAATGTAGTATTTTAGTGAGATAAAGTAGTTAGGTAAGAAGCAACTTCATTCTTGGGAATATTGATTGCTTTTATGGTGAATTGTGGGTGCATGAGATACACTTGTCTTTGTCTTATGCAATGTGGGAAGATTATTGGTTTTTCGGCCTTTTTGTTGGTCTTTTGGCATATTTTCATCTATATCATTGCTCTAGTTCTTCATCTTGGGACAACTGGTCCTATCCTGTATTCCTGCCAATAATTCCAAAATTTATTGATTGTTTCAGGCTTCAATATGTACAGTAGCTGTGGTGATCATTATACTTGTTATTCTGTTGTAACCCTTCCCATCAGTGATTCCACTATGCTTCCCCTGGAACAAAACCTCGGTGCTAGAAAGAGTGTCTGTCTATCTGAATTCTAAGTACCGAATCCCCTATCCTGTAAGTAATACACATGATGTAGTTTCAACTTTAAAGAGACAGATTAAGTATGCATTAGTAGTAGTTTAACTTTGAAAAAACTTCGTTCCACTGTGAACTCAGAAAGTGTATGTAAATCATGTATAATCCTGCATAATCTCCGATGTTATCAGTTCTGGTATGTAGCACAAATAATATAATGCAAACAAACGTTCCTAGATTCATGGAGATGTTTCCTGTCTATCAGAAAGGACAACCTTTAATTGGCTTAAGCAGCAGCTACAGTGAGACCACAGCTAGTGTTTTCTTATGCAAACAAAAGTTCCTAGATTCATGGAGATCCTTCCTGCCTATCAGAAAGGATAACCTTAATTGGCTGAAGCAGCAGCTACAGTGAGACCATAGCTAGTGTTTTTGCTCACCACTTGTGGATGGAATCTTTGAAACTTACTGGGAATATATGAAACTTCCTCCTTTGTTACTATCGTTGAACTAGGAATCCAATACATAATTTTGAGATCACAAGTTAATTCTAGTTCTAAATTAGGCCCTTAATCAATTACTTTGTCAGAAGTTAATGCCAAGAAGTGATGAACAGGTTCTGATCATCTCCTTAATGTTCAAGTAGTCAATGTTTATGTTTTGTGATCTACATACTGATATAGCATGAGACAAGAAAAGAGGGTGATCTAAGCTGCAAGCCCTATTAGGAGTCCATTTACTCGAGAGGTTGAAGGTTCGAGTTGCGGTGAGAATGACTGCAACTCACTTCAATCTGGAAGAGGATGGCCAGTTAAGAAAACGTCAATTAGATTTGATTTGCTGGAGAGCTGACAGAAGCAAAAGAATATCTGATTTCCAAAATGGTGTTTCTTGTGCTGATTTCCTAATTGTAAAGGTATTTAATGGACCATCAATCAATGTTATTACTGATAGATGCTAATGCATATGATTAAGTGAATGTTCATAAAGTTGGAATCTTGAAACTTATATCAGAAGCGGTACTGCATAAGCATACCTGAGAAATCTGGATATGTTGCATCAGCCACTACCAACATCACATGGATTCTACCTCGTCACCATTAGCAATTGCCAAATGTATTCCATCCCTTTTATGTCAGAAACTGTTTTTATATCATTGGAACCGTTTCAAATGCGTATTTGATAAACCATTGAATACACGTAATCTGTTGATGTAAAAAACCAGCAATGAAACAGACTTGTCCAAGAACTATGTAAAAAATAAGAATGACAAAGAGTCGACCAGATTTAGGCCGCCGTTAAATCTAATCTGACTCTTGAATAGCTTAATTCAATTTTGATTTAGGTCAAGTACTATAATAACATCATTTTATTAATTTACCAACTCCAGTCAAAAGATTTCCTGAAATCAATGTCTGCCAAATGATTAGGTCCTCACATGAGCATGGAATCCCAAAGAAGCTATATCCTCGTATACCAAGAACAAAGCTTTGGAAAAGCACCCTGATGGTGTCAGAAAGGTCACTTTTTCAAACATCTTGGAACTTGATGATGCTCTGTTACTTAGCCTGCTTAGAGTTTCCAGGTTGGCCAACTAAAAGATAATGTATACTTTGAAGCAACTCACAGGCTCTTATCTGAGTTGTGTTGTTAAACTGGACATGTTCCTTTCCAAAAAACCAGCAGATTGATACGTTTGCTAAGTATGCTTATTAAAGTTGGTAAAATGATCTCAATCTTAATAAATTTTCTTTTTTAAAATTTCGATTGAAGTGATGTGATTCGAATTCTCATCCGAACTTGAACAAAGCTTACTTTTTTCATACCAGTTTAACCTCTAAACAAACTTTCAACTCGGGTTTACTTGAGGGCTCGGATTTTAGCTCGGTTCATTATCATCTTTATGCAAGCGCAAGTGTCTAAGCTATTCAGCTGGCATTTCTTGGTTGAGTATAGACGCTCCCTGAATTTATGTTACAAGCAATGCCAGTGAAGACGAGGCTATGAACATCGTGCCGATAATGCAGACAAAAGACAACAGCTTTATACGGGAAGCATATCAAAGTTCAAACCTTGATTTCATGTCCTGCTCCTGTCAAGAACTAACTGTACATTTCCTTTTCAGAAATTATAATTTCTTGCACCAAAAGAAAAAAAAAAATAGCTGTCTCCTCTCTGTGTAAGAGTCCAATTTCACATTTTAAGGTGAAGAGCAAAAGAGGTGATAGAGACATGCAACAAATGGAAACGCGGTTTGATTTGGTCCACAAAGGCACTTTCTGGCT
>JANSVA010000005.1:4059440-4071016 GCA_025504915.1 Erythroxylum reticulatum
GGTCAAAAAATTCTATGTTCGATTCTCCTAATTACGCTCTCTCGATCGAGTCTGTCGTACAAGACTTACCTAACGTGGAATACCCGATTGATATGATTTGTTAATTATTACGTCAATCTAGAGATTTACATGAAGATAGCAAATACTGATTCCACCATTTAAATTAAAAAAAAAGGAGACAGTCCAATACAAAAAGTCAAGAGTATGGTCATCAAATTTGACCTACTTATCAAGCATAGTTGCACACTTTCCTCTCACATTCATTGAGAGGAGACATTCTAACAATTTCACTTTATTTTCTCATACTTTTACTCGTTTCAAAATATAAAATTGTTTTAAAATTTAAAAAAATATCAATTATTATTAAAATTTAAAATTTATTTTAAAAATATCAAATAGTCCACTTAAATGCAAAGTTTGCAAAAATTTAGAGATACATAATCTACACAAGACTTCCCGTTTTGTGATTGCTAGAAGAAAGTCATCAATGTAAGCAGCTTGCTCTTTGTAAATTGTTCGAATAGGTTATTTTCTTGACTGATCAAAAGAAGCAACTTTTACTAATTACTTAAGAGTTAAGTATATTTCACTGGATTTATATAGTTGATTTATGTCAATTTTAATAATAATTTATATTACAATAACTTGAAAAATAGCTACTTTTTTAAACTTTTAATTATTATTAACATATTTTAAATAATTCAAAATAATGTTTTTAGTTTTAGTTTAAATTTTAAATTTTATTTATGAAATATAAACTAAAGGAATACTTGGCACTTGCTCTTGCTATAGCTGTCATTCCTACAATGACAGTCAGTCAGCAACATGTGGTATATGCCACTATTTTCTTACAATATGATAAGTATAGGGTTGCTTAGCCTCACCCTATATTTATTTATTTACTAAATAATTAAATAAATAAACCATTTTGTTCATTACTATATAGCAAGCCAAAGCCAAAGCTCTAAAGCAAACCTAAAGTCTGTCAAAAGGTAAAAGAACAAACATTTACAATCTACCATACAATGCAAGAAGAGGAAGAGTTGCCACCCTTTTGGCTCCAAACCAGCACCACCCTCCACCGTGGTCGCCGCCGCCGGAGTAACCCATTCTCCTCCTCCATCTTCCTCAACTCTGGCCTACTCCTCATAGCCTTAGTAGTCATAGCTTTCGTCTTGATCTTCATTGTTGTTCCTTCCTTAACATCTTTCACTTCTCAAATCTTTAGACCACACTCGATCAAGAAAGGTTGGGATTCACTTAACCTTGTTCTTGTTCTCTTCGCTATTGTCTGCGGATTTCTCAGCAGAAACAACAACAACAGCCAAAGTGCAGGTTTTTATGGAGATCAGAGCCTGTCTGATTTGAGACAAGATTCTCAGAAGTCGCACCCTTCGACACCGCGTACATGGTACGATCAAGATCGAACAATGTATAACAGCTTGAGCAGGTTGAGAAGCTTCAGTTCTTATCCAGATCTACGTCAGGAATCCAACTGGATCACTAACGAAGAAAGATGGCGATTTTATGATGATACCCATCTTCATAGTTACAGAGCTTCAAGCTCTTATCAGATCAACCCTGGCGATCCTCCAACAGAGAAAGAAGAAGAATCCAGCAAGAATGAGGAAGCAGTACAAGAAGGTGTAGATACCAAAGATATACATGTTGTTACTTCTTTGATTAGCCATCAGAAGGAAGTTATTTATAAACCACCACCTGAAAATCCATCTCCTCCCCGTCGACCACCGTCACCGCCGCCGACCAAGCCGTCATCTCCTCCACAGCCACCACTTTCGGGGGCTAACTCCAAAGTTGTGAAGAGGAAAGTGAAGAGAACATACCATGACCTTGGACATCATGAGAAACGAAGTGAAGATAGAAACTTGGAAGTGGTTAAGGACATTTATATATCGCCGCCTTCACCTCCTCCTCCGCCACCTCCGTTCAATGAAAATGAGAAAAGGAGAGGTAAAGATAGTTTCTTTGTGTCTATGATAAGGAATAAAAAGAAGCAGAGACAAAAGAGTGTTGAAAATCTTGCGAGCTTGTTTGACCATCCTCAAACTTTGCACACATCGATAACACCGTCACCTCCGCCGCCTCCACCTCCGCCGCCACCCCATTTATTCCAAAACATTTTCTCTCCCAAAAGAGGCAAAACCAAGAGAATTCACTCAGTGCCACCACCGCCTCCTCCGCCTCCACCATCATTTACCATTACACAACCACTTCAATCTCGTGCGTCAAAAACCAAGTCCCAAGCTGCTCAAGTCACGTCAAATAAACCACCAAAGCCGGTGAAAACAAACACTACCCTTGAAGAGAACGTCGATAGTGGCAATGCATCACCTTTGATTCCGATACCACCACCACCGCCTCCGCCGCCGTTCAAGATGCCACCTTGGAGGTTTGTAGTTGAAGGTGACTACATAAGGGTCGGAAGCTTCAATAGTTCGCGAAGTGGGTCACCCGATTCTGACAACCTTGAAGATCCATCAGATAAAGAATCAAGTGACAGTCCAATGGCAGACGGTGGAGGGGCAGCTGCATTGTTCTGTCCAAGTCCTGATGTGAACACCAAAGCTGATAATTTCATTGCAAGGGTCAGAGCTGGTTTGATGCTGGAGAAGGTCAATTCTGTGAAGGGTAGATCAAATCTTGGCATAGAACCAAGCTCAGCGAATGAAGGAGAAGGGAGAAGTTAGACCTGATTCTCTTTTCTTGTTCTTTCTGTTCTTGAGCTCTCATTGACTTTATTTTTTCTCCAAATTTTTAATGTTTTATAGTCCAATCTTCTTCTTTCAATGAGGATTTGTTGATCTGACATACAGATAAACACATAGGAATCTAAAGGGACCTTTTGAATTATACAAGGAATTGTTTGTTTTTGCTTTTTTGTATAGAACACAGCTTCATTCTTGCAGAAGGTTACTAGGGGAAGTTAGAGATGTTTGTATGTAATGATTGGACTTGTGGTTGAGATTTGCGATCTTGTTTAGAGGAAAATGATATTTTTAAATATTATATTTATTGATTCCTTAAATCAACGGATAAAATATTAATTATTTATAATTAAGTCCGTAAAACAATAATTATTATCAGACAACAAAACACGTTTCCACTTTTAACCAATCACACGTTACAAACATATTTTGATTTTGGATCATAGGTGTATTGAATCAGGATTTGGGCCACCGTTTTCGGACTAAGGAGTAGGTATTTGAGTGTATAGATATATATATGTTGTGTCGTGCCATGTGAATCGTATGTACTTTACTTGAAGTTAATGGCTTTTAGTGCCTTAATGGTCAAGTCATGGCTGAGCATGAACTCCAGACCATTTAACTTACAAATTGTGTATAAGCAACTTTGGATTGCAGAAGACATTGTTACGAGCTAGAAGTTCTTTGCACGTAAATCAATCCGAAATGCTAATTCTAATGAAAAATTCATTCTTGCTTTATGCTTTAAACACACCTTGCTTGATTCCAACTAACATCTATGCTTTGCTTCTAATCCTTATCAATCTATTGATTCACATGAGAAGCTAACAGTTCCACCATATCTGCAACATTTTCAAAAGAGTAGCTATCAAAACTGCAAAGATCAATATAGTTAATGAATGTCTTGTCTGCCAACTTACCTTAACTTGTGTCTTTTGCTACACTAAAACGTATTGAATAGGACTTGAGTTGTGCAAACAAATAACGTTCCCCACGTTTTAGGGGCTTGTTTGAAGCCTAAACAAACATAAGGTTCAAGCCAAGAGGTTGTAGTTAGAGATGACAAATTAGGTCATGTTCGAAAACAAATTCGATCAATCATGAAAAATCAGGCTGATTTGCTCGAAGCTTAAGACATTGGAGCCTGATTGAAGATTTTCTAACTTGGGTTCGGGTCTTCGGAGGTCCGAGCCCAGGCCATTCATTGCTAACTATAGACATGGTAGTGAGTTGGGCTTCTTACAACAAAATAGCTTTGGTAAGTATGAGTTTAGCCCATAATGAAACTAAATGGGATGAAGCTTTTCAACAGTTTATCTACTTAATGATCATTTTTCAAATAAGATAGGACTGAAAGTTCTTTCCTTCTTGAGTCTCTGATGAGCCAAATTGGAACTCAAATCAGAAAAGAAAGGAATGCCAGGAAGGAACATAATCTGCAGAGTTAAATAATAGAAGGAGCTGATCCATATGAGTAAAACTTATCAGGCTCTAACCAGAATAATATAGGGACTACACCAAGATACATAAAGCTCACTGGTTAAGCAAAGTGTTGGATATGCTGGGGAATGAGAGCCCTAGATCCCGGAAGACCAAAACATTCTAATGGCGAAAAGAAACAGAAATGCTCAAACAATAGCAGCAGCAGCAGTTAGTATGGAACACAATGAACATCTAAAACAAATAAGTTACAAAAACTTTCATTAGTTCAAGAAAGGAAATGGTATCTCAAATGTGTTTGTCCTCTTCTAAAAGCTTTGAGCTCAGACAGTTTCAATCCTAAGGAGAAACTTTCAATACCACAAATAAAAGTTCAAACAATGACAACCATGCCTAAAACAGCAAAAACCTTGACTAACACGAAATGACTTGCAAAGGTTCCTAATCAAAATTTGGTGTTTTACTGCCCAAATACTTCTTCAAAACATCCATAACCGAGCCAAAATCAGCCTTGACACTCACAGGTGGATTAGCAAACCTAGAAGCCATATCTTTGATGTTATTTGAATGGTAGTCAATCTTACTCTGAGTAAACTTCAAGCCGTGAGCTGTACTGACCACCACAGTCCGATCGCTCGGCCCAATCACACCTCTATTCCTAAGCTTAAACAATGCTGTCAGCGCTACCCCTGTATGGGGGCATATAAACATACCAGTAGAATCTGCTTGAGCCATAGCATCCATCAACTCCTCCTCAGTAGCCTCTTCAACAATTCCATCAGAATTCTTCAAGGCATAAACAGCTCTATCAATAGAAACTGGATCACCGATCTGAATGGCAGATGCAAATGTACTATTTGCCCTAATAGGTTTGAACTCTTTCCAACCAGATTTGTAATACAGATACAAAGGATTTGCATTAGCCGCCTGTGCACAGACAAGCCTAGGAATCCTAGCAACAAGTCCTAACTCCTTACACATGTGAAAACCTTTGTAAAAAGCATATATGTTCCCCAAATTACCTCCAGGAACAACCACCCAATCAGGAACTTCCCAATCAAACTGCTGCAGAATCTCAATTGCAGCTGTTTTTTGCCCCTCCAACCTTAAACTATTCAGTGAATTAGCCAAGTAAATAGGTAGCTCAGATGTGATTTCCCTTATCAATTGCATACACCCATCAAAGTCAGTATCGATACTCAACACAAAAGCCCCATTAGCAATAGGTTGAACAAGTTGAGCCATAGATATCTTATTAGCAGGCAAGAAGACAATGGAGGGAATACCCGCCGAGGCACAATAAGCAGACAAAGCCGCCGACGTGTCTCCAGTGGAAGCACAACCAACTCCTACCACCGGCTTATTCATTTTCCGGAGCCTATTCACTTGACTAACCAAAACAGTCATTCCCAAATCCTTAAAACTACCAGTATGACTAATCCCACAATGCTTAACCCACAAATCGTTCATACTCAAGAATTGTTTACCAAACCTCTCTGCCCAGAACAGATTCGAGTTGCCTTCAAAAGCACTCACAATGTCATCACTCGATATCTCCGGCAAGACCCATTCTTTCTTAGACCAAACCCCGGAACCGTATGGCCAAGTGGTCTTCCCAACCCGAGAATCGAAAAGGTTCCTCCAATAAGATCCAGGAAAGGCCTTTAGCGCATCCATATCGTGCTGAACGTCGAGAAGACCACCGGACTGCGACCGGTACACGATCTCATCGAGAGAGTACGACTCCGTACAGGTAGGTCCAGCGTTGAAAGGCACGTACTTTGCCGTCAAGTTCTGGTCTGGCTGTGGATTGCTGAGGTTTAACAAGCGAGCAGAGTCACGAATGTTACAACCTTTGCTCGAAGAGCCAGTACTTGTGGTTTTAGTCGTCGTTTGTTTGGAGGAGTCTGACGATGCTTTGATAGTGGGGATGAAATGGGTTGTTGTTCTGCGGTGGTCTCCAACAGGTTTGGAGGTGATAAGGTGGAGGTGGGCCGATTGGAAAAGTGATGAAGAAGAAGAAGTGGACATTGTATGTGACTCTGGGAGATCTTAGCAACTTGGAGGAGACTTTTTGTAGTGTAAAAGGGAGGGTTTAAGGAACGCGACTCTAGTTGAGCTTCGTTTAGTTCAGCTTAGGTGGTCGAATCTGATTTTAGTGGGTTCAGTTTAGATCCGATAGCTGGTTGGAGTTGAGTCAGGTCCAACCTGTTACTGGTTCGGTTCGATTTTTTTAAAAATGGTTACGTTCTAAGTTTTTCTATTATTTAAAATAAATATTAAAAAAATTAATATGCCAGCAAGGACGGTTTGTCTTGTCGTATAAGGATATCTAAAGCATGGTACTTTTACATATACAGCCACAGGATGTCTTGAAATTACAAGATCTATCATGTTCAAAAACTTAAAATATTAATGAATGTCATAAAAATTAACTAAACATGAAATAAAATTAAAATTTTTTAAATATAATTATAAAAATTTAAAATTTATTTAAAAAATTATTAAATAAAAATTAATTATTTTTTAAAAATTTATAAAAATTAATTAAGTTTTAAAGATAACATTTTTTAAAATAAATCAAATTTATTAAAAAATTAGATAATTATGGAATTTTTTAATAGTGATTTTTTATAATTTAAAATTTATATTACAATAATATAATTACTGATTTAAATAATATATTTTTATTTTAAATTTTTGTGAGAGAGAACAAAAAGGTGAAAAAAGAGAAGCGCTTTTGTCTAAAGTGCTCTCTCACTACTGTTGAACTCTCTCTCTTTGGTTCTTCTCCCTTCCTCTCTCTTTGTTTCTCTTCGAGGACCCCAAAATTAGGGTTAGGGTTTTCAGTGTGAGAAAGGCCCTTCCCTTTCACTCTGCAAAAGAGAAGGGGTTTAGGGTTTTGTGACTAGGGTTTTGGAGACCCTTTTTGGGGTTCTGAAATGGGTTCCTCTTGTTCTTCCTCGTTTGTCGTTAAATGGCATTCCTTTATCAGATTGAAGCTCTTCTCTCTGTTTTGGACTCTCTTTTTCTGTCTACACGCAGTGGGCTCTGGCAATTCCGACAAATCGGTGCTGCTAGAGTTCAAGAAGTCGCTGTCTGACCGGTCAGGTCTGCTGTCGAGCTGGTCTCTTGTCAACTCCGACCACTGTTCTTGGGCTGGTGTCACCTGCGGCACGAACTCCCGTGTCGTGGCTCTTAATATCACAGGACAAGGACACAACAACCGTGGAAAGGCTTTGTCGTGCTCTGGTTCTGTCAGGTTTCTTCTTTATGGATCTGGAATTCGGAGAGGTTGTGTTGCTAGTAATGGGGTTTTGGCTGGAAAATTGTTCCCTGTTATTGCCAAGCTATCCGAACTTAGAGTCTTGTCATTGCCGTTCAATGGGCTTGGTGGGCAGATACCTAGTCAAATCTGGGGTATGGAGAAGTTGGAGGTTCTTGATCTGGAGGGTAATTTGTTTAGTGGGTCGTTGCCAGTTTCATTTACTGGTTTGAGAAATTTGAGGGTTTTGAATTTGGGGTTTAATATGATAGGAGGAGTTATTCCCGAATCACTTTCTTATTGTGAAAGTTTGGAGATCTTGAGCTTATCGGGAAATCGAATTAACGGGTCAGTCCCGGGGTTTCTGGGTAGATTCAGGGAAGTGTATTTGTCTTTAAACGGGCTTAGCGGGAAAATACCTAGGGAAATTGGAGACCATTGTGAGAAACTGGCACATTTGGATTTTTCAGCTAATTTCTTGGTTGGAGGCATCCCTAGTAGCTTTGGGAACTGTCGGAATTTGAGGACACTATTGTTGTATTCCAATTCGCTGGAAGAAATCCTTCCACCAGAACTTGGTCTACTTGGTAATCTCGAAGTTTTGGATGTGTCAAGAAATTGTCTCAGTGGACCAATACCTCGTGAGGTTGGAAATTGCTCAAAATTGTCTGTGCTTGTTCTTACTCATGGGTTTGATCCCCATCAAGATGCTAACAGTTCAAAAGGGGATTATGCATTGGGCGAAGTCAGTTCTATATCTGATGATTTTAATTTCTTCCAAGGAGCAGTTCCTGTTGAAATTATGTCTCTTCGGAACCTGAGGATGTTGTGGGCACCAAAAACAACTTTAGACGGGAAGTTGCCCGCCACCTGGGATTCTTGTGATAATTTGGAGATAGTCAACTTGGCTCACAACTTCTTCACTGGGAACATTCCAGGGGGCTTCAGCAAATGCAGAAAACTATGGTATCTGGACTTGAGTTCTAATAGGTTTGATGGGGTGCTTATTAAGGAGCTTCCAGTTCCTTGCATGACTGTGTTTGATGTCAGTGAAAATGCATTGTCTGGTTCATTCCCTAGTTTCTACAGTAGGAGATGCCCATTGGTTCCATCTATAGATGGGTATCCCTTTGGCAACTATGATATATCATTTGCCTATTTATCATATTTTTCAAATAAATATCATCCTAGAGCAGATGGTGAAGTTTCAGTCTTTCACAACTTTGGGGGCAATAACTTTACCGGTAATGTCCAGAGTCTGCCAATTGCTTCTCCAAGGTTAGGGATGGAAACAACGTATACCTTTTTAGCTGGAGAAAACAAGCTAACTGGACCCTTTCCTGGAATGCTATTTGAGAAGTGTGGTCAATTGAAGACCTTGATTGCAAATGTCAGCAACAACAGAATGTATGGTCCGATTCCAGCTGATATTGGTACAGTGTGCAGATCTCTAAAGCTTCTTGATGTCTCTAAAAATCAGATTGTTGGGCCCATTCCTCCTGGCATTGGAAACTTGGTATCTCTTGAATCTCTTAACTTCAGTTGGAACCTTCTACAGGATCAGATTCCAAACAGTATCAGCCAAATAAAGGGTCTGAAATGCCTTTCCTTGGCTGGTAATAAATTGAATGGTTCAATTCCTTCTAGCATGAGTGAGTTGCAATCTTTAGAAGTGCTGGATCTTTCTTCAAACTTGCTCACTGGTGAAATCCCTAGTGGTCTCGCAAACTTGAAGAACTTGACTTCCCTTCTTCTCAATGACAATAAACTGTCTGGGCAGATACCCACAGGCTTGGCGAATGTATCTATGCTCTCAGCTTTCAATCTGTCCTTTAATAACTTATCTGGACCATTGCCATTAGGCAACAACTACATGAAATGCAGCAGTGTTCTTGGAAATCCCCATTTACGCCCTTGTCGTGTGTTTTCTCTAACTGTGCCATCTCCAGATCTTCAGGGAACGACTAGTCAGGTTCAGGGCCATGCTGTTTCACCAACTAGTCAGGTGCAAGGGGGTGGGGGCAGTGGTTTTACTTCAATCGAAATAGCATCAATAGCGTCTGCATCTGCCATTGTCTCAGTTCTTCTGGCTCTAATTGTGTTATTCTTCTACACCCGAAAGTGGAAACCAAAGTCGAGAATTGCAGGATCTGCAAGAAAAGAAGTAAATCTCTTCACAGATATTGGAGGTCCACTGACATTTGATAACGTTGTGTGTGCCACTGGGACTTTCAGTGCTAGCAATTGCATCGGCAATGGGGGTTTTGGATCTACTTACAAGGCAGAGATCTTTCCTGGGTTCCTAGTTGCAATTAAACGGCTTGCAGTTGGAAGATTCCAGGGTGTTCAACAATTTCATGCGGAAATTAAAACCCTTGCAAGCCTGCAGCATCCAAATCTTGTCACTTTGATTGGATATCATGCCAGCGAGACAGAGATGTTCCTAATTTATAATTATTTGCCGGGTGGTAATCTTGAAAAGTTCATACAGGATAGGTCAACGAGGGCTGTGAATTGGATAGTGCTTCACAAAATTGCTTTGGACATAGCTCGTGCCCTTGCCTACCTGCATGATCAATGCGTGCCTCGAGTACTCCATCGTGATGTCAAGCCCAGCAATATCCTTCTAGATGAGGAATTTAATGCCTACTTGTCTGACTTTGGTTTAGCAAGACTGCTGGGCACTTCAGAAACCCATGCCACTACAGGCGTAGCAGGTACTTTTGGGTATGTTGCCCCAGAATATGCAATGACATGTCGTGTTTCAGATAAGGCTGATGTATATAGCTATGGGGTTGTGTTACTTGAGCTGCTTTCGGATAAGAAAGCTTTGGACCCTTCATTTTCACCTTACGGGAATGGTTTCAACATTGTTGCTTGGGCTTGCATGCTCCTTCGACAAGGCCGGGCAAAAGAGTTCTTCACGGCAGGATTATGGGATGCAAGTCCTCATGATGATCTTGTGGAAGTTCTACATCTAGCGGTTGTGTGTACTGTTGACTCACTCTCTACCAGACCTACAATGAGGCAAGTTGTACGGAGGTTGAAACAGCTTCAGCCTCCATCATGCTAGTTACTGGATTAGGCCCTATTGATTGAGGGTAGTATTTTGCAAGTTGTAACCTCACCCCATTGTAAGTAATTTGCTTTCTTAATCCTCACCTTGGAATGCCCTTAGATAGAGATAGACTAGATATTGTCACTTGTAAAGTGTAAAATAGGCTTGCTCCAATTCTTAGATGCTGGTTCCCTCATTTGAGGATTGTACTAAAGAATCTGCGGAAAATTGCAGATATTGATCCCCATGTATACGTGTATCTGAGTTGCATTTGTTTAAGGAAGCTATAAAATGTTTCTAAGTTTGATGACTCCATCCCATGCTTGATAACTATTGTTTGTTCTCATCTCAGTGTAGTTATTGGAATATTTGCTATTATGATCCGAATCGTTACTGAAATTTGTGTAGCTGCAACCATATTTTTCGTGATTATCATCTGTAAGGTTCTTATGTATCTTCAATCTTTGAAGACCTTCAGAATATGATTATGTTTCTTTAAAACTCATTATCATAAATTTTTTTTGGTGGTTCTGATGTCCATTTCGTTTCGCTTTTGTTGGTTTCACGAGTAAGGACAGTTTCATAACCAACCGCACTTTCTTCCTCCTAATAGACAGCTTTTAATAGACAGCTTTTAAAATATTTAATTAGTGCCTGCATGGTTCAGCTTTTACAAAATGAATAAGAATTTTTTTCCACTGCAAAAGTTATTTTTAAAAAGATTGAGTGTTTGACTATAAAATTTAAAAACACTTTTTAAATAGAAATAGTTTTTTTGGAAGCTAAAATATACCTTTTTGAAAAGCTCAAATTTGAAGTTTTTAAAAAAAATACATTTTTAGGTAGATTTTTTATAATAATTAATGAATCTATTTTTTAGTCCCTTTTATTTTTATGTATTACACGTAATTCTCACAATACCTATAAATACATCTTTACATTTATTTTAAAATTTATATAATATTATTTGATTTTTTATATATTTTTTAATATTTATTTTTGATATTAGTTTTACTTATATTGTAATCTATATAAAAGATTTGATTAGATATATTTTTATTTATGATTTAAAATTATATAATAATTA
>JANSVA010000005.1:4071116-4085507 GCA_025504915.1 Erythroxylum reticulatum
GTTCAAGATTTTTAGCTGAGTTTTTGATTTGTATTGAAATTAAAATTTTGGTTAGATATTAATTGTTTTATAAAATAAAATAAGAATAATGATGATTGTTGATTTAAAACATCATATTTAATTAAATAATGATAAAATTACCCAACTAACTAAAATATTGCTTTTCTCAATTGAAATTATTTTGTTAAACACTTGAAGGTAAGAAAATTTGAAAGAAAATATGGAAAATATTAAAAAAATTCTTTGAATGTCATAAAAAATAATTTAAAAAGGCAAAAGAAAAAGGACAAAGGGTATTATGTAATTAATTGGGAAAACATGTCCATTTTGGAATAAAGGAATTGAAACTTAAGTTGAGTAAGCTTAATAAGTCAATAATGATGTTCCAATGGCTGTTTTTTTCTTTTTTCTTTTTAATTTGAAAATTCCATTTCTCAAGAGAAGCTCTCAAGCCCCCATTAGAGAGATAGAAAGAGAGACAAGAGTAAAGAAGCTCTCTTTGGTTGTGTCCCCACATAGCTGAGCCAAACAATCATAGAGAGAGACAGAGAGGTACAAAATCAGACTCAAAAAGAACTTCTTTTGTGAGAGATTCACACATCCAAAGGCTAAAAGATACAGAATCAGACCCAAAATCAAAAGAACCTTTTCATAGAGATACTTCTTGTTGGGTGTGGTTTATCTTGGTATAAAAAGCTTTATTCTTGAGAAAGGGAGGGAGAGGGAGGGAGTTGTGTGTATTTTTAGTTTTTGAAATTTGAGAATTTCGAATCTATTGATTGGCTCAAGCTTCAAGCTCTGATCTTCGAGCTGAAGGATCTTTGTTGGATGAGTTGAGAGGACCAGCTTCTTTGGTATTATCGAATGGTAAGTTGGAAGCAGAAAGCATGATTCTTTCTTATGCCCATCTGCCTTCTCCTTGTATATCTGCTGTTGTTCTTGTAATACTTACGCAAATTGCGTAGTTTTAAGGGTCTTTTTTGTTTGTTACATTCGAATAGAGGCATGACTCTTTTTTTCTGTTGGAATTTTGTTGTTGTTTTGCTTGTTTCTTTACGAGTTAGAACTTGGGTTGAATTTGGGTTTACTTCGTATGACTAGGGAATAACCATTTCCTTATTACAGTCTTTTCATTTGACTGTTCTAATTTAAGTGTTTGAAAGTTAAAGATTAGTACTTTGGACAGGTCTCTGTGGAGATAATATCTTTTTAAATTATAATGCTTAAGCGCGATTTGGACGATACAAACAGGCAAATAGAAAAGGTTAAAGTATTGACAGGCATATTCATTGGTTTTTGACTTGAATTGTGCTAACTGCCTAACGCTGAGTAGCTGATATTTCAGGCAAGTTAAGTTGATAGACAGAATTCATATTTTGCGTCCTTTTAAATAGGTGGTTTAGGCTATGGTTGTTAGGAAATGGTCTAGTGCCAAGAGTATGAGTGGTGGCCAAATGATCATTCTTGAAGAAGCCAATTCTAATTCAGGACCTCAACATTTTGATACAGAAGTTGTGACATTGAGGATAAGGGGTTTAGAACCAACATCCTTCCATTCCCATTTTTAGGATTGACGTTCAGAGAGTTAGTTTGGATTAGTAGCCATTAGTTGGGACTTGTCAGGGTTTGGACGAGATTTGTTGTGCTCTAAATCATACATTCAAGTCCTTACTCTTGCTCCGGGGATCGGAAACTCCTTGTTTACTTGCTTCTTTTTGCCTTTACATTTCCAGGCTGCACCAGACAATATAATTGTTGGTTCTCATGTATGGGTTGAAGATCCTATTTTTGCATGGGTTGATGGTGAAGTTACACGGATAGCTGGAAATGAAGTTCATGTCAGTACCACACTTGGAAAAACTGTAAGTATTGTGACATTTCAGTACATGTTTAAATGTTTGTATGTATTGTTCTTGATATACTCGAGACTTATGTTTCTATTATTACAAAGTTATTGAAATGCCATATTGAAATGTTCATGATGACAAAGGATTCCGTGGCTTTTGGTTTTGATTAAGGTTGTTGCAAATATGTCGAAAGTTTTCCCAAAGGACAATGAAGCTCCTCCTGGAGGTGTGGATGATATGACAAAGCTTTCATATCTGCATGAGCCCGGAGTTTTGCAAAATCTGGCTACTAGATATGAACTGAATGAAATCTATGTGAGTTGCCCCTTTTCCTTATCAAGCTGACATTTCATTTATTCTTATTCAAAATATGAGTACATAATGCTTCCATTACAAGTTCAAATTGAGCTTAATGAACAAGGTCATAGCCCAGACTAAGTTGGTGATCGATTTCTTGGTCTTGCTGAAATAGTCTGGCTTGATAATGGATATCTTTCCAATATGGAGGTGTCTTAATGAGAGAAGTTACAAAACCACCTTTACACCAACACAGTGGACAAGGCCTTCATTAAAGGACAAATGAAATGCCTCTCAAGGAGAGGAACAACATACTAACTCCAAAAATGAGAGGGAAAAAAAAAAGAGCATCACATCTGAGGCTTAATTTTCCTTTCATTGGACCTGAGGCTTAGTTTTTCTTTTATCTTAGTTACAAAGAAACTTTTTTTTAAAAAATACAACGAGCCTAATACAATGGGAATAATGACACAATGCTTGAGTGTAATAAGTCTAAATTATTCTCGCGGTGTTAATGGTTATTAGTTGTGCTATATTTTTGCAGACGTACACTGGGAATATCTTGATTGCGGTTAATCCGTTTCAAAGGTTGCCTCATCTATATGACACTCACATGATGGAACAGTATAAAGGAGCTGTATTTGGAGAACTCAGTCCTCATGTCTTTGCAGTGGGTGATGCTGCATACAGGTGATATGAAGCTCTATCCTTTTGTTCTTGTTCTTGTGTGCTCTTATAGGTTTTTCTTATTTATATGCCATGGTGCAAGAAAATAGGGCAATGATCAATGAAGGGAAAAGCAATTCAATTCTGGTCAGTGGGGAAAGTGGAGCTGGTAAAACCGAGACAACAAAGATGCTTATGAGATATCTTGCTCACTTGGGAGGGCGATCTGGAGTAGAAGGAAGAACAGTTGAACAGCAAGTTCTGGAGGTAAGCTGGATTTAACTTGAAAGGTACTCTTTTTTGAAATATTCATCACATTTTGTTTATCATATTGTGTATGATAATGATTCTGAATTTGCATTCCTTTCTTTGATATGAGTGGTACAGTCCAATCCAGTTCTTGAAGCATTTGGTAATGCCAAGACAGTCAGAAACAACAATTCAAGGTACAGATAAGCTTATAAATTTTTACATGTCGTTTGTTGAAAATATTGTGTTGGTTCTTAATTATGAACATTGAATGTTGTTTCATCATTGCTTTTTGGGCATGTCAATGTAGTCGTTTTGGTAAATTTGTGGAAATCCAATTTGACAAACATGGGAGGATATCTGGGGCAGCTATTAGGACTTATCTGCTTGAAAGATCTCGTGTTTGCCAAATTTCTGATCCAGAGAGAAACTACCACTGTTTTTACCTTTTATGTGCTGCACCAACTGAGGTGATTTGCAATTTCTTCCTTTGTTTCATTTAAATCGTGAACTTTGCTACCGTGTCGGTTAAATGATGTTCCTGGTTGTTTATGTGTGCTTGAGTTAAATTTCTTTAAGTTGTTTGCAGGACATAGAGAAATATAAACTAGGGAGCCCCAACTCTTTCCACTATTTGAATCAGTCAAAGTGTTATGAGCTGGATGGAGTCAATGATGCACATGAGTATCTCGCCACTAGAAGGGCTATGGATATAGTTGGAATCAGTGAGGAAGAGCAGGTTGCTTTTTCTTTTATCTCAAGAGGCTTGGCATTTATTTGGTTGACTCTTGATTCATCTATTGTCCAGTTAGATCTGATGTATTTCAATTGTTTCAGGAGGCAATTTTTGGGGTTGTGGCTGCAATACTTCATCTCGGTAATGTTGATTTTGCTAAGGGAGAGGAGATAGATTCATCAGTTATTAAGGATGAGAAATCTAGATTCCATCTTAATATTGCTTCAGAACTTTTAAGGTATTTGCACTTTTCATGTCTGTGTTAAGCATTAGCATAATGATATGTGGTTTAGAAATTGTGCCTGCGCTGATTAATTTGTGGGCAGGTGCGATTTGAAGAGCTTGGAAGATGCCCTAATTAAGCGTGTAATTGTTACACCTGAAGAAATTATAACCAGAACTCTTGATCCAGAGAATGCAATTGCTAGCCGGGATGCTTTGGCTAAGACATTATATTCTCGTTTATTTGACTGGTATAGGAGCTGATTGACCCTCATTTTGTCTCTTTCTCCTTAATTCTTTGGTATTTGTAACTATCTTGTCTTATTTGTGAGGGAGTAAATAATGTGCTTTACATTTTTGTATCAAGGCTGGTGGAGAACATTAATGTGTCCATTGGACAGGACCCGAACTCGCAGTCGATAATAGGAGTTCTTGACATATATGGATTTGAAAGTTTTAAATGCAACAGGTATCTTTCATTATCTCAGCAACACGTTTTCAGACTCTCGAGGATGGTATTTACTTGGTGTGGTCTGTTATAAAATAGTAACAACTGTACCTTTTGAAATTTCAGCTGTATCTAGGTGAATCTGTCTCTCACAGAATTGTCTGTAGAAAGTGGATTCAATTCTAATGTTTTTTCTTTCTCTTCTAATTGACATGGTATTAACAAAGTCGCAGAATGGTGCCTGCTATTCATTTTCCATAACAAGAATCAAATCCAAGTGCTTTCTAGAACTTGTATGTCTGGAGATGTCCCAAAGGACGTGTTCACACTATGTATTATTACATCCCATATTTTACTTTCTAGGGTTGTGTCACAACCACTTTGATTCCAAACTTCCAAACTCTTTTCTCTTCCTCAACGATAGGGAAGAATGACCAACTATCTGGACTGATGAGGTTTCCCGTTCTCTTCTTTTAACTTTAACAAACAGTTTTGAACAGTTCTGCATCAATTTCACAAATGAGAAGCTGCAACAACATTTTAATCAGGTTTGCTTTTGTATATGGTGATTTTATCTTCCGCTTATCTGGAGAAAATAAGATTGGTTTTAATTTGTTTTAATTTTATATTTGCAGCATGTCTTTAAAATGGAGCAGGAAGAGTATACTAAAGAAGAGATAAACTGGAGCTACATTGAGTTTATTGATAACCAGGATGTATTGGATCTTATAGAGAAGGTTTTTAGTTGTTTATTTATGCAATTTTACTATCTTCTGATTTTTTTGCTGCCTTTAAGTTCTTTATTCTTTCAAAGTTGCTATCTACTAACTGTCAGATTGAATTTAATTTAATACGATGGTAAGTCACATTTGATTTCTTACAGAAACCTGGAGGCATAATTGCACTCCTAGATGAAGCCTGGTATGCTGTTCTAGTTGATTTTTATCTCCATCTTGTAATAGTTCTTCATTTGTTGCTATGGTTTTGTTATGATTATCTTTACCTTTTACAGCAATTCTCATGTTTAATATATCATCTTTGCAGCATGTTTCCTAGGTCTACTCATGAAACATTTGCGCAGAAGTTGTACCAGACTTTCAAAAATAATAAACGCTTCATCAAACCTAAACTTTCCCGTACTGATTTCACTATATCCCACTATGCAGGGGAGGTAAAAATATTAGCTCCTGTTTGTGTGATTGATCTTCGGATCTATTATTGGTTTTCAGGAATTTTTACAAATTTATAAACAACGATTTTCCAGGTAACTTATCAAGCCAATCAGTTTCTGGACAAAAATAAAGATTATGTGGTTGCTGAACATCAAGCTTTGTTGACTGCCTCAAAATGCACTTTTGTGGCAGGTCTTTTTCCTCCGCTTCCCGAAGAATCTTCAAAGTCATCCAAATTTTCTTCCATAGGTTCAAGGTTTAAGGTAAACCCTGCATAATCACTTTTCAGACCTCTTGTTTAGTTAGTGAGGTCAAAGTGGAACTTATTGTTGTTGAGTTACTGTTCTTTCCCTTTTCGGTACTGATTTCCACAGTTGATGTAAGTTGGAGATAGTTTCTAAATCGCTTCCTCTGTCATCCTAACTAATTTGAAGGTTGTAAATCAAATTGTAGGTGAAAGATAGCACTATTTGAGTCCTATACTTGGTATGCTTTTTGCTTGACGGTCATCATTTTTTCATGCTCACACGTCATGAAATCTGAAAATGTACTTGTAATTTGCAAGTGGAGGTTGGGAAAATGAAAGTGGAGACAAGTAATGCTGCCTTTCTTTGGTATTGTATGGGGATGTACTTCATTTTAAAGCTGATCTTGCTTTCACTGTACTTTTGAATTCAGCACTACAAGTCTTTTTTTTTTTTGTTTCTTATTCTGATTGAAGTCCTCTTATTTTCTTCAAATTTTTGTAGTTTTAGATCTTCAATGGCACGCTTATTGATTGCCATGTTCCTAGCTTGATCAATTTTTTGCTATTCAAATTCTCATGTCAATATCTTTATTTATTGTCTCAGCTACAACTTCAATCTCTGATGGAGACTTTGAGTGTGACAGAACCTCACTACATTCGCTGTGTGAAGCCAAATAATGTTTTGAAACCTGCTATTTTTGAGAACTCAAATGTTATTCAACAATTGCGCTGTGGTGTGAGTGCATCATGGAAATAATGCCTTATTATCTTTATGTTAGACTTCTTTTTTTCTCTCTTCAAATAAAATATGATATTTTTTGTTATTGTTTAGGGTGTTCTTGAAGCAATTAGAATTAGCTGCGCTGGATATCCAACCAGACGAACATTCTATGAGTTTCTCAATCGATTTAGTCTCCTTGCTCCTGAAGTTTTGGAAGGAAAGTAAGTCACAATCATTTCACGAATGATGCTTTATGTGATTACTACTGGACAGGGCTATACATGACTTCTCTATCCATATGGCAGCTACGATGATAAGGTTGCATGCCAGATGATTCTTGACAAAAAGGGGCTGAAAGGATATCAGGTGATCAAGCGTTGTCCTCTGTTCTTATTTTGCTAGTTGCTTATTCTATTGCAAAAATATTTTCCTGACATCCACAGAATATACTTTTTTATTTGCTTGTAGAGAGACACCTTGAAAATATAAGTCCTTGCTAGTTTTGTGTTTGTTTTTATTTTTCTCCATCTTGAGTTTCTTTATTTGTGGGTGGGTTAAATGTAACATTTAAAGCCCCCTAATGGAGTGAGATAATTTTAAACTGCATACTTGGCCATTTGTGAGGTTTCTAAAATCTTGAGTTGAGACTTGTAAAAATGGAGAATCAGAGTTTTTAACAGTTTAGTTATATGGATCACAAACTTTTCTACTTAATACTTGACAGGTAGGCAAGAACAAAGTATTTCTGAGAGCAGGTCAGATGGCTGAGTTGGACGCCAGAAGAGCAGAGGTGCTTGGAAATGCAGCCAGATCAATTCAGCGTCAAGTTCGCACTTACATTGCTCGCAAGGAATTTCTTGCCTTCCGTCAAGCTGCTACAAAGCTACAGTCTTGTATACGAGGTGATTCCTTTGTCCCTATCAAGTTGGAGATAATCTACTCACTAAAAACTATTTTCATACTAGATTTGGTACTTGGGCAATCCTGGACAACCTTTATTCTAATATTTTAGTTGGCAATGCAAATAATATACAACTTAAAAAATCCTTCAAGTTGTCTGTTTTGGCTTAATCCCCAAGTAAAGAATTATACATAAGAGATATAATCATTTAGTTTCTTCTTGGTCTTAGTTTGCCACTTGTTTGATTCATAAGAATCTTAATTGATGCACTCCCTTGTAATCTGCTCTTTCCTTCCTTCTTTAGGTAATATGGGCCGCAAGTTATTTGAACAATTGAGGCAGGAAGCTGCAGCATTGAGGATTGAAAAGAATTTCCGATCCTACATTGCTAGGAAAGCTTATATGAGAGTGAGATCGTCTGCAATTATGTTGCAGACAGGTTTAAGGGCAATGACTGCTCACAATGAATTTAGGTTTAGGAAGCAAACTAAAGCGGCCATTGCAATTCAGGTACTTCTAATCTAACTAACTCAGCAAATTTGAGTTTGTTTAATAAAGAAAACCTCTTCAATTTCAGGAAAATTATTTACCTATTTTTCTTTAACTTCTTGTGTGCAGGCTCATTGGCGATGCCACCAAGCTAATTCTTATTATAAGCGCCTTCAGATGGCAACAATAGTTTCACAGTGTGGATGGAGATGCAGAGTTGCTAGACGAGAGCTTAGAAAGCTCAAAATGGTTGGATTTCAGCACTGAATATTGCCTTGTGTAAATTTTCAATTTGTAAGATGCGATTGGGTTTAGGAAGATAAATGCTAACTTTTCATTTGCATTTAATTAGGCTGCTAGAGAGACGGGGGCTCTTAAAGAAGCAAAGGACAAACTGGAAAAGCGTGTGGAGGAGCTTACATGGCGTTTGCAACTGGAAAAGAGACTAAGAGTAAGAAGTTGTCTTTATCATCTAACATGTGTATTTTTCCACCTCAAGGTGATGTCTTGAATGCTATAAAATTGATATTGACTTTGGAATTCAGACTGACCTTGAGGAGGCAAAAGCCCACGAAACTGCCAAATTCCAGGAGGCATTGCATGTGATGCAATTAAAATTAGAAGAAGCTAATTCTTTGGTAATTAAAGAACGAGAGGCAGCACAAAAAGCAATTAGAGATGCACCTCCAGTCATTAAGGAAACCCCTGTGATAGTTCAAGATACAGAAAAAATCAACTCGCTAACAGCTGAAGTTGAAAAGTTGAAGGTAAGTCTTTTAATGACTATAAAAATTTCATCTTGATTAGTATTAGTTCCTGATTATTGTGTAGTGCACCAACAGGAACAATATCTCAATAAACCTTACAGCCATGGTTCTTGTTGAATACTAGTCATATAATGTTGATGCTTTTGTCATAAAAACTGTAAAAACATGCTTTGCATGAGCTCAGAAGGAAAGAATTGGCTTGCTAAATCATGTTTTATATTTGCTGTCCACTAAGTTAAGCTGATTCACAACTTTCTGTACTTGGACTAGTTTTTTGCAGTGTTTTTCTTTTTGCTTGATTATCTATTGACTCCAGTTCAATCAATTTCTCTTCAATCACAATGAAAGTGGAGTTCACCTTAGTTAGGCTGCTGTAATTGCTTGCTTCTGTGTTTAAGCTGCAATAGTGAGTGTATAATTTGCATAATTCTTTGTGCACTCATGCTGTTATGCTCATGATCTGTTTTAGCATTTTGCTCAAAAGAACTGCAGTTTGAAGTTATATTGAGTATAGCAAGTATCAATGATGGAAAATTTTTTCCTTTCAGGCTTTAGTGAACTTGGAAACTCAAGCAGCTGACAAAATAAGACAACTTTATGCTGATGCTCTGACCAATAATGAGCAACTTCATAAGAAACTTGAAGATTCAGAGAAAAAAGTGGATCAACTGCAAGATTCAGTTCAAAGGTTTGAAATGAAATTGCTCAATAAAACCAAAAAATATGTTTAGGGAAGAAAAGTAGGGGAGTGTGACGCATAAAAATGGTTTCTTGCTACAGATGCAAATTATTAATATTATTTCCCTCTTTTCTTCTCTGCAATCTGTTAACATTTTGGTCATAAATCTATATTTTCTACAGACAAGAAGAGAAGGTGTCTAATCTAGAATCAGAGAATCAAGTACTCCGTCAACAAGCACTTGCTATATCTCCAACTAGTAAAGCTTTGACTGGAAGACTGAAGACAACTATCATTCAGGTACAAGTTACATGGCCTGTTCAATTTGGACAAACTCATCAATGCTAGAAGTAACATTATGTCTTCTGTCTGCAGAGGACACCAGACAATGGGAATATTCAAAATGGTGAAATAAAGAGAACACCTGTAAGGCTATTCTCGTATCTGTCCACATATTCCCTGAAGTTGAAAATAATTATACCTAACCTTGTCTAACCAATTTTAATTGTCTCAGGACTCAACACTTGCTGTATCCAATTCTAAGGTATCTGAAAATGAGGATAAGCCCCAGAGATCACTAAATGAGAAGCAACAGGTGGGCGGTCTCAGCTGAAATTGCTACAAAAACTGTCAAGGGAATCTTTGTTTCATAGACTTGAACAATGTTTTCTTTTTTTCTGTGTCAGGGTAACCAAGATCTGCTTATCAAATGTATTTCCCAAGATTTAGGATTCTCTGGGGGCAGGCCTGTTGCTGCTTGTCTCATGTACAAATGTCTTCTCGAATGGAGGTCATTTGAAGTTGAGAGAACAAGTATTTTTGATCGTATTATTCAAACAATAAGTTCAGCTATTGAGGTAATATAGAATATCCTGGTCTCCTTGTTATTAGGCACATGTTGGTCTTTTTCTGCTGGCATGGAAATGTTTCAAAATCTTTTAAAGTCTGTTTCTTTGGGGAGTCTGATGGTTAACATTTTTGGTTTCCTTGGGACTGTTTGATTACTTCTATTTATGCCACGATGATCTTTACAGAATTTTCGTACAGGTCCAGGATAACAATGACACATTATCTTATTGGCTATCAAATTCATCCACATTGTTGTTGCTGTTGCAACGCACCCTTAAAGCAAGTGGAGCAGCAAGCTTTACTCCCCATCGACGAAGATCAACTTCAGCTTCTTTATTTGGGAGAATGTCCCAAGTGAGGAACATTTTCAGTGATTCTAGTGCATCATCTACCTATCTATTAACCATACAGTTTGCTAATGAAAGTCTTGTGACAAAAATATCAGGGCCTCCGTGGTTCACCACAAAGCTCTGGTTTCTCTTTCCTTAATGGTCGGGTGCTTGGTGCATTGGACGAAATGCGACAAGTGGAAGCTAAATATCCTGCTTTGCTTTTCAAACAACAACTGACGGCTTTTCTTGAGAAGATTTATGGAATGATAAGAGACAACTTGAAAAAGGAGATTTCCCCTTTGCTTGGACTGTGTATCCAGGTAACAGCAGACTATCTCTCTTAAGTTACTTGAAGTTAGATCTATACCTGAAATGTCTTATGGAAGATTAGGTAATATGAAAGTTTGACCAGACTCCTATTTGTTGGATTCCTTACTTTTATTTTATATAAAGATCAATTATTTTTTGGATAATAATAACACATTGCACAGTTTGTTAAGTAATAATTAGTTTTAGAATTGTCAAAACAATTTCATATTAATTTCTTGCACATATATGAAATGTATGTCTATATTTGGCTTAAATTTAATTTGCACTAATCAAGAACTTTTTTTTTTCGAGAGTTGAAATTTAAATGTGAATTTTTATTTATATATTTATCAGTATATTGATCTGTGTATTATAGATTAACCATTAACTGTGATCTGTTTTCAGATAATTACATTTTAGATAATAATAAGCTAACATTAGCTTCATTATCTAAGATGACTTGAAATTAAATGGTCACTACAAAATGTGGATTTTGCTGGTTCTCTGTCCGTAGTGCGAGTGGTGAGCTAGTATATGTGCATTTCTGTGTATGACTTATCAGCAACATTTTACACTTGTCTAGGCTCCTCGAACGTCACGGACTAGTCTAGTGAAAGGACGTGCTCAAGCTAATGCTGCAGCTCAACAAGCTTTAATTGCACACTGGCAAAGTATAGTGAAAAGCCTCAATAATTGCTTGAAGACTATGAGAGCCAACTATGTGAGTGATGATCCAGATATGAAAATCTACTGGTGGTTTTTCTTCCTCTGTAATGAAATAAATGCCTTCAATGTCATGATTCATACAGGTTCCGTCATTCCTCATCCAGAAGGTGTTTACTCAAATATTCTCATTTATCAACGTTCAATTATTTAACAGGTAGTTGCAATCAAATGAAAGTTCTTCGTGTATTTTTTTTATATAGGTAATATCTCAAACCAAAATTTTGTTTTGCAGTCTTCTACTGCGGCGTGAATGTTGCTCTTTTAGCAATGGGGAGTATGTGAAGGCAGGTCTGGCTGAATTGGAGCAATGGTGCCATGATGCAACAGAGGAGGTAAAATGAAGCAATATGTTTAAGCTTTACTTATATTATTCAGGAGAGTTGACTTATCTACTCTTATATTTCAGTTTTCAGGCTCGTCATGGGATGAACTAAAGCACATTAGACAAGCAGTTGGCTTCCTGGTTTGTTTCTCACCTTTCCGTGTTCTTTTCAAGTATTCTGCCTTTTGAACACCCATTTATACGCATGCTACCGAAGTTTGCTTATTCTATTCCCTTTTTGACTGATCCAGGTCATACATCAAAAGCCTAAAAAGACCTTGAAAGAAATAACTAACGATCTTTGCCCGGTGAGCTATTATGTCCCTCTTCTATTTTTCTTCTTGTTTTCATGTGGGTCCACCCTCTTAATCAATCTGTACTGCTGTGTTTAGGTTCTTAGCATACAGCAATTATACAGGATCAGTACTATGTACTGGGATGACAAATATGGTACTCACAGTGTGTCTTCAGAGGTAAGTCGATTTGTTCTTGCCAGTTACAAGTGTCTTACCTTCCGTTTATCTCCTGTGTGAAGATTCTTGGTGTTGTCTTGCATGAAACTTGTGGGAAATGAAGTAGCTTATGTATTCTGTTGTTATGTAATTATATGTATATGCTACGATCCTGCCAATTTCAGTTTTTGTTGATTTTATAGGATGTCATTTTCAACCCACGGAACAAATTGTTTTCCATACTCACCTGTTTGGCCTGAAACATTTGAACTCTCAACTCATTTGTGTCCTTTCTAAAATTTCTTCCAGCTGCTGAAATGAATCTGTTATAATTTCATTGCTTTATTACTTTCAATGCTTAGGTAATTACGAGTATGAGAGTTATAATGACGGAGGACTCCAATAATGCTGGAGGCAGTTCTTTCTTGTTGGATGATGACACAAGGTAATAAACTTATATGAACCGTTTACTTGCGGAGTCCCCTTTGGCTTATGTGTTGTTTGCGGAGTCCCCTTTGGCTTATGTGTTGTGACTACACCTTATGCAGCATTCCATTTTCGGTGGATGACCTTTTCAAGTCAGTGCAACAAATTGAAGTTCCAGATATTGATCCTCCACCATTGATCCGTGAAAACTCGGGCTTTTCGTTCTTGTTACAACGCGGAGAATGAAGTAGCATGTTTTTGTTCACACGCTAGCTCTCTTCACGATAAGCACTTCAAAAGTGCTGCAAAACCTGTGCATATGTAGACATCTTCTTCCCCTGAGTTTCTACATCAAAAAAAGAAAAAAGAAAGAAAAGAAACCTTCCACGCCTCAGTGTTCTGTAATTATAGTTTGCACTAGACAATGTACGATCTCCACAGCAATTCTTTTGTGCAGTCTTTAGGTCTGTTTTGCATGAAGATAGTGTGGTTGGTTCCAACAGGATCAAGTCTCAGACCTCCGTAGCTTGTTTCAGAGCAGTAAAATGTTATTAAAGTCTGTAATCTTTTATTCTTTGGCCACATTTTTAAGTTGGCTAGTACAAAGTTGTATCCTGAAGTGTTTCAACAAGATAATGCATGGTTATTTTAATTGTAGTATTGTGTTTTTTAGTTTTCATTGAAGTTCATTTCGACTTTATCAATGTCTCATTCGATACAGATGAGACTATTCTTTGCCATTAACAAAAGTGTAAAATTGCCATCCATTTCATCTTCCAGAGTAAAAAAAGAATTGTTGAAATGTCGATTGAAGAAACACAACTTGAATCTCTTCTTTTTGAGTTTATTATCATAGGTTCTGAACAATCTAAATGAGAGAAAAATCTGTGTACTGACAAACAAATAAGTATTTTCTTAAACTTTATTGAGGAAGGTATGACTGTCCGGTTTCTTGAAAGATAATGTAGTTTGTGTTATCATGAACCATTCAACGTATGTTGGCTTTGACTAGTATGCAAGTGCTTGGAAATTTACACCGTGAGGATCATCTCATGGGGCAGAGACTAGAAAAAGATGGATATAAAACTATGGTTGCTATATAGGCTATTAACTAGGCATAGGACATCATCTGAAAGTTACTCCCGTCTTGGATTTCTGTAAGTTGAAAAGCAGCTATGGAGATAGGGATTGAAGGAGAGAACACACAGAAACTGTTTGAGGCTTCACTGAGGGGCTGTGTTTCCACTTTGGACACGTTGCTAAAAAAAGATCCACTTATTCTTCGCAGAATTTCCCTCTCCTCCTTCACTGAAACACCACTACACATAGCTTCTTTGCTTGGTCATCTTGATTTCACCGTGGCTCTTCTTCATCACAAACCTGACCTCTCGGCTGAGTTGAACTCACAAGGTCAAGCTCCTCTTCACTTGGCTTCTGCTGAAGGCTACACCATGATCGTCAAGGCCTTGCTAAGAGTGAAGGCTCGTGTTTGCTTAGTTCCAGATCAGCTTGGGAGGATTCCTCTGCATTTAGC
>JANSVA010000005.1:4101243-4124729 GCA_025504915.1 Erythroxylum reticulatum
AGCCTTGCTGTTATATTAGTTAAAGAGTCATCAACATTAATCACATATTATTATCTTAAATCACTCTTTAACATTTCTTTGTCTATATAATAGGTTTTTACAAAATATCCACCTCTCTAATAACTATTAGAATGTACAGCACATTTGATTTCATTTTGTAATTATACGTATCAATGTAATGCAAATTTAGAAAAACTTACGCATTTATGAATATAAAACAATCCAAAAACATTTGACAGATCTTAATGAATCATATATCTAGAGTCCATGGAACCTTTTTCTTATTCATCATCTCTATGTTGTGTAATGGGTGTGGGACAATGAAACCTATCCTCTAATGCATGCAAATTGCCAAGGTAAACGTGAATCTGCAACTAAGGGGATGGATTCCTTGTCAATAGCTCACGAATCTGCAGACATGAATGCCACTTTGTAGCCTAGTCTTTCTTAATTTTGATTCTTTTCATGTATGCTAGTGGGCAATATCCACGAAGTACTACCCAGGATAATTACATAAGTTAAGACAATCTCATTACTACATCTAATTAGGAACGTACATGGCAATCTAGTTCATTGATAAATGATTTCCAGCAAGTTCTTTATTCAGTTGTAGGTGTATACATGAAATTATTAAGGCTAAAACGAGCAAACATGGTTAGCATTCAAGAAGTTTCTAGTCCAAGGAGTCCAAACCAAATCTTGCCATGCCCCTTCAAATAGCAATGAACAGTCAACATCATACTATAAGCACAGCAACCGTGACCATGCAAATTCTAATGTAGGACGCATGGAATAGTGGTACTGATGTACCACTATTCTATGAAAACATGATCACCTGCCAACCTTGTACATAGATATCTAATTAGTAATAAAAGAGCTCCCAGACCTACCTTTAAAAGAGACATGCTATGCTTAACCTACCTCATCTGCATCCAACGTCCAGTACATAACCCAAAATATCTACAATTGAAAGAATCCTAAAGAAAAAAGAAGAAAAGCATGTGGCCAAGAAGCCAAATTTTTTGGGCACTAAATGTATCTTCAGATAGGTATTCCCAGACAATAAGGTAATAACATGAAAGAAAGAGAGAAACCCCTCAAAACCCCATGTCATAAACAAAACACATCTACTCTGCGCCCCTGACATGAAATAAAATTTGTCCACCAAGAATAGAAAGGCAAAACTCAGAACCTGACAAAGAAACATGGATTTTGCCTAATGAACATAATAACAGAAAATAATAAGGCCAACAATCGAAATTGAACAAGGAAGAATAAGAAAAAGGATTTACGAAACAAAGACAACAGCATGCCCAAAAATTATTAGTAAAGCACAAAGCAACAGTAAACATTAATTTTAGGCTTTTACACTTCCCTTTAAAGATTGAAAGCAAAGGATGAGAAAGCAACAGTAAACATTAATTTTAGGCTTTTACACTTCCCTTTAAAGATTGAAAGCAAAGGATGAGAACACGGTAAAATAAATAAATGGGGGAAGAAGACTTACGGATCTGTAGAAGAGCAGAGGTCAAGCAACGTGTGAAACTTTTCCTGCAAATAAAGCCCAGAAACTCAACTTAACGCCAACATACTGACTTTTCATAGTGGTGAACAATTAAATAGACTGAGAATAAGTGGTCAATCAAATTATATAAACTCCATGGATGATTCATACCAGCCACGTATGAACACAGACCAACCTATTCTATTCGATCGATTAAGAAAAAACTGGAGATACCAGTTGACTTCAAGAATCCCCTCTTAGGGATTCAAAATTTAACGTAGCAAATGCAATCCCCTTTTCAGTTCAAGAACAGAAGAGACGTTCCCAAGAGATGAATCGAATAACGAAAACAGAAGACAAAAAAAAAAGAAACCCCATTGGAATCACAGAATACGAAAATCACGAAAATAGCCACTTACCGAAGACAAAATCACGAGGAACAGAAGAGAATCATGAGCTTGAAGAAAAGCCCAGTCAGTTTCCGAAGGGAGGCTCGTCAGACGTCGAAGAAGGAGATGTTTCGGGAACGTTAACGTGAAGGATCAATTTGTCTTACAGAAGACAAAAATCACGAGGAATAGGAGAATCAGGAGCTTGAAGAAGATATGGAATGGATGTCGGGAGAGCGGCTCGTCAGACGGCTCGTCAGACGTCGAAGAAGGATGATAAAATTTTAAATTTCAAAAACCTTTGATCAGATTGTCCGCTAATTTGAACGGACCGGAACGGACCGGACCGTCTGGTTTTTAAATTCTCGTTAATTTTAAATTCTATAAAATTAATTTTCTATTATATTTAATAAACAATTTAATTCTTAAAAATAAGAGAAAATTTTCATAAAACTCCTTGTACTTTAACGTATTGTCAATATTAATACTTTCACTATGATTTTTTGTCACTTTTTTATACAAGTCATTTAAGGACAGTCTTTTTATTAAGATTGTGTACTATTGAAACTTTTTAGTTGAGTGTAGTCTTTTTATTAATTAAGGATAAGATTGCGTACTATTTAGCTTTTTCAGACTCTGCTTATTGTTAAGTGTAGTTATTGTTGTAGTATATTTCTCTATCACAATTATAATTTATAATAAAGGTTAATGACAAGAGGTAAAAATATTTTAAAAAATTATTGGTAATTTTTAAAAATGGGAATACATTAATAATACATAAAATTATAGGAGTTTATCAAATTTAATCATAAAATAATTTTTAAATATGTAATTTTTATTTTAATATTTCATAAAAAATTAAACAAGTCTTTATAGGTTATCTCTACTACTAAACTATTTTAATTATAAGAAATAACGATAAAAGTAAGGATTTAATTAAAATTATTATGGTGTAAATCTCACTTTAAAAATTAAAAAACAAAAAGTTTCACGTAGTGATAAGTAGTATCCGTTTGTACCGTATTCGACCACCTTTCATTCGGATAAGGCCTAACACGTCATACAACGCACTTTCCGACAAGATGATTATGCTAATCTGTATTTCATCCTAGTAAGATCACAACATCTCAACCGTCCATATATATACACCAAGTTGCTGAAACAAAATGAGCGGTAGAGATCATTGCATTGTCGACAAGAGTACTGGCACAGAATAACATGCACATCTCACTACCGAGTAAATCCAGACAAAAACAGCGCAAAAAACCTAACTAAAATCGTCACTAACCGACGGCCATGTGTCAGTAAACCCAACATCGCCGGTAACAACTAAACCTCCTTAGTTATTTCCGGTCGCCCACTTACCTCTCTCCTATATTCTCTCTCTCTAAATTGGTTTGTAGTACGCCTCCTCTTTCTCTCTCTACAAATAGAGATATTTTAGTGTAGATACATCAGCAAGATCCCACTTTCCGGCTGCCGGCGGCGACTTCGGTGGTGGGTCGTTGTGATGAGTCGATCTCCGGCAAGGGCAATAGGGAAACTTGAGTATTGTTGCAGTAAGAAATGTTAGATCCACTAACCCTAGTTCACCTACGATCCAAGACCTGGTTTCACAAGAGGAAAAAATTGAACCCCATCTCTTATCGATCACCGTACATATTGTAGGCCTTCGATCCTTTTCCCAAATCCAGACGTGGGGTTTTTTTTGGGGGGGGATTTTTGTAGTTTTTGGAACTGTAAAGTTTTGATTTTTCTTTTTTTGTGAATATTGTTGTAAAAGTGGCGAAGATGAATCTGAGTGCGGCGGCGACGGCTACGGCGGCGGAGGAGGAGGATGAATCTCAACAGGAGATTCATATTCCAGCGGATATTAATTGGGAAATGCTTGATAAATCCAAATTCTTTTTTCTTGGTGCCGCACTCTTTTCCGGTGTATCGGCGACGCTTTATCCGGTGGTGGTGTTGAAAACACGCCAACAAGTTGCCCAATCTCAGGTTCCGTGTATAAAGACTGCGTTTTGGATTGTTAGGAATGAAGGTTTTAGAGGTTTGTACCGAGGGTTTGGGACTTCGTTGATGGGCACAATTCCTGCTCGAGCGCTTTATATGGGGGCGCTTGAGGTCACAAAAAGTAATGTAGGAACTGCCACGGTTAAGTTAGGGTGTCCGGAGCCAACCGCTGCGGCGGTGGCTAATGCGGTGGCCGGATTGAGCGCTGCCATGGCTGCACAACTTGTGTGGACTCCTGTTGATGTTGTGAGCCAAAGACTCATGATTCAAGGGCCAGTTTCTACTTGTAAATATGCAAACGGGTTTGATGCTTTTAGGAAGATCATTAACACGGATGGATTGAGAGGATTGTACAGAGGGTTTGGGATATCCATTTTGACTTATGCCCCTTCTAACGCAGTTTGGTGGGCATCATACTCCGTCGCACAGAGGCTGGTTTGGGGTGGATTTGGCTGCTACTTGGGGAAGAAAGGTGATGATGGTTGTGGTAGTGGTGTTTATGGTGGTGGGGTCAGACCGGACTCAAAGACGGTAATGACAGTTCAGGGAGTGAGTGCAGCTATGGCAGGAGGTGTATCAGCTTTGATCACAATGCCACTTGATACAATTAAGACAAGGTTGCAAGTTTTGGATGCTGATGAGAATGGTAGGCGTGGGCCAACCGTCGGACAAACTATTAGAAACTTGGTTAAGGAAGGTGGTTGGTTGGCATGTTACAGAGGTTTGGGACCTCGTTGGGCATCAATGTCTATGTCTGCTACTACAATGATCACTACCTACGAGTTTGTCAAACGACTGTCGGCCAAGAACCATGAGGTTTTACAATGACAGAAGAATATGCAGAAACAACTGGAGAGAAGGAAAAAAAAAAGGGAATCTTTTTTCTTTTTTAATCTCTGTCTAAAGTCCCGTTGGAAAATCTTTCTTCTTGTTCTTTATCTTCTACCTTTCCCTTACTCTGCAAACCTTAGGAGAGCTTAACAATTGATGTAAGGGTTTCCTATATAAAAAGGCCATGTTGTTCCATGTGTTCTTATTCATTTTCTTCAATGACTTGATGTTAAAAGTTGACTATGTTGGAAGCACTTAACTAAGCAACAAGTCACGCAATCACTTGATAAGCTTTTGTTTCTTTGATGAGGGAAGGAGGTTAATCCAAGTTTGGTTTCGTATGGTTCTTCATTGTGGGGCTATATGGCTTTTATGTTTCATCCAAGTAATTAGTGTATTTTAGGCCCTACCATGTCTGCGTTTTGTACGTTAGTATCCAAGTCAAGAATCCATAGTTCATTTTAAGTTCAATGAGTTGATGGGCAGTTGGCGTATTTGCAAAGTGGAGACCATCCTTTTTGTCTTCAAAGAACTTATAAACCATTCTCACTAAGATGGTAATGAATAAATTTAATCCATTAGTTCAGAACCAATTTAAGTTCAATCGAATCGATTTATAAAATTGAAACTAGAAAAAGAAGAAGAAGAAGAAGAAAGATGATGATGATGGTGAAGAAGTCATTTAGAATCAGATGTAGAAGAAACAGACGTGTACATCATAGAAGATTGAATGTAAGACTTGAATGAGAGTCCCAAGGTCCCACGTACACCCATCAGAAGACTCACATACAGGCAAAGTTGTCAAGAAATACAACTTAATGAGATAATTAGTTCTGTTTAGTTAATCATAAGTATTGAACTTATTGGCAAATACCAAATATATAAATTATTTTTAAAAATAATAAATAATCTAATCAAATTAAAATTTACATCAAACTTCTGCATTAAAACCCAAATTTGGATTTAAGACCTTTTTCGATGAGAGATTAAGTTGACAAGGCTAATTATTTCCTTCCATTGTGGAGAGTATTGACTCAAAATTAGACTACTCTTTATTCTAAAATCAGCAAGTCCCCTATACTTCTAGCATTCAATGAACAAATCTACGTTTCTAGCGTGTAAATCCATGCAATTTGGTTTCCATCTTCAGCTGAACACAAACTCTATACTTCACACGCACCATGAACAGCCACCACTGATATTCGCTTCCAACAATATGTGAAGGCTGGCGGGAACAAATCACGATTGTCCTATCTACTTGGATTTATAACAGTACTTTGGTTCAAGCCAGAACAAAGTAACATCTTCTCACAACAACTTCATATTCTGAAGAAACAAAAGCTACAGGATCATTGTACAGATTAATATGTTGTCCTAACAATAAATCTAACTCAAGAAGCCAATTAACAAAGCAGTCAGCGGAGCCCAACAAGGAGAGTAAGACAGTAATCCTTACACCATTATCAAGGACGAGCTCTCTTGTTGCTGCAGGATGGGCACTTGTACTGCTTAATATGCTCTGCTCTGGCAGGTGTGATCTTAACACACTTGCCATGAAACCACTTCTCGCATACATCACAGCAAATCCAGAATTCATCAGACGCATAGTTCTCACCGCATGCACCACATAATGTCTCCCCGTGCTCATCTTCCTCTTCCTCCTCCATGCCCTCATCTTCATACTTTGCATGTGAAGCTTTCACATATTTTGCCTGAGATTCCCGCTACAACCCACCCAAAAAGCAGAGTAGTCAGATAGGATTCAGTCTAGACATTTATAAAACTATAGCTCGACTGATTAGAGAACTTTCCTACCTCACTATTTTGAATTGAAAGTAGTGAATAAAAATGTGAAGTCAAAAGTTGAAAAACTACATAATATTCTTCGTCTCCAACATTTAAAAAATGATAAAGAACATCTTACTGCTTTGGAATTTGACTTTGATTTATTGCTATTGTTATTTGCAGATGAGGACTTCTCCTTGGTTTGTTTCTTTGCATTACCAGTCACAACTTCAAATATTGTAGGAAGATCATTTATCATATTAAAGAGCCGTTTCCTGTGTCAAGGTACATCAAACGTTGTAAAACAACCTTCAGCTGGGCGCTCTGGATAATAAAAAGAACCTTACCAGTATCAGAAAAAACCTTCACATAGGTACATAAATAAGTTGATCTACTTTTCATGTTTAAGAACACTCACATTTAGTTAGATTAAATAAATTAAGCCTCTCACCAGAACCACGTTAAGTGACGTCACACACATCCTACCCCTAGGAGAGTTTACATTTACCATCTCTTTACCCCAAGCTGCCAAAACATTTATTGTTTTCTCACATAGTTTCAGCTCTAGTCTACAGAGACGAGACAATAAGGCATGAACACTTCTGAATATAGAATCTGAGACTAACATCATTATAAAATGCAAGGCATACTCGATACAAACCAATTAAATATGAGCCTACTAAATGAATATAGCTAGCGGAACAGTTTATTTGGCAAGACCAAGAATAAGGAATGTATAAATCTGCCGAATGTCTCAAAAAGTACCTTATATGTTCATAAAGCACAAGGCTTTCCTTAAATATCGTCAACCATACCTGTCAGCTTTATCGAATCCAAATCGAGCACCGAAATAGAATGCAACAGAAAGCAACCATGCATCGCTATGGACAGCAACTAAGGATAACCAGTCCTTTTCCTGCATGCCGTCTCTTGCAAAATTAATACCTAACGCCGGCTCTGGAAGCTCCGGAGGAACCTCTTCAGCAGGTAAATTCACTTCCCATTGCTCACTAGGAAAGCCATACAAGCACAGGTTCTCTTTTTCTGAAAATTCAGCCATATAAAAAATTCCAATAAACACCAAGATAGCTAAAGAACAAAAAGCACAAAACAATTCCAATATACCAACACCAGTTCCACACCTCATTTCCTTAGAACAACACCAAAATAGCATCTAAAGCTAGACAAAGATATAGAATAAACCCAATTTTCCTTAGTAACCCACCAATCAAAAGACTAGAATAAAGCTCTTCACACACACACAAACACTCACCTGGGTCACACTGTTGATAGAACTCGTCAACATCTGCAACAGCCCCAAAGACAAACACACATGTCAATATAATTACTGAAATAACTAACCAAAACTCAAACTCAAACGGAAATTTTCAACTTTTTAAACCGAAATTCCCCAAAACTTTATTCATAAACTCGCCAACCGCACAATAATAACTATACAGGCATTACCATACTAACCCTTCAAAAATAAGCTTAAAATTAAGCCAAAAAACAGAGAAAAAGCACGCAAACGGCATATAAAGAATGCAAAGCGCTTCACCAGTAGTGAGAGCCTTAATTAAAGCTGAGCGCCGGGCTTTGAAGTCCTTGAACACCTCCTCCACCGTCCGTGGGTTGTACAGCGCCCCACAACCGTCCATGGCTCCGTTTCCCACTCCTTCTCTCTCTCTCTCTATTTTCTCTCTCTAGATCAAAAATGGTGGGTTTTGATAAGGAGGGGTTTAATAAGTTGAGGAGGAGGACGAGGACGTTGTGGAAATTTGGGAGTTTGAATCGGGGCATTTTAGGGATTTCGTCGAGTCCCGGATTTGAATCTTGCTGTCTCAGTCAGGTTAATTTGATTTGAGTGTTTGGCTTTCAAGTCCGTCTTGAATCAAATGAGTCCTCAAATTGTATTTTGTATCATATTCTAAGGTCAAACATTGTGGTAGTTTTTGGTTTTTTTTTTTAGGACAAAGAGACAACCTAAATTAACTCATAGCTTTAGCAAATAATGTTAATTGCGCATCGCAACATAGTAGCTCCTAAACTCCTAAGCGCGGCTCTGGAGGACATGAAGATTTGGGCGTAGTACGTTTGCAAAGGTTGTCAATCGGTCGGCATACTAATTTTTTTTTTCGGACAATATGCTGGAGTCGAACATCCTAAGGCCTCTGCTCTTGAATACTTGTCACTAAAAAAAGAATCTCAATTAGCGCACTGTGAGGGGCAGAGAGGAGAATAATAGCTTCGGTGGAGTCCACCTCAGCAATCATCCTGCGATACCCCAAGTTTCAAGTCAGAGTAAGGCTAGTGAACATCTCCCAGAGTTCTGCCGTTTATGGTGAGCCTCGTCCGAGATTTTGCTGGAAGCCCCCACACCAGTTGCCGTGGCAACCACGTATTAACCCCCTGCAGAAGCTGTTGAGGCTCCTAGTTTTACAGCATCGCCTATGTTGACTTTCATCCACTCCTTTGGAGGTTTGATCCAGTCCACAAGGGTACCCACCGAAATGCCTTGAGCTGGGAACACAAGGTGTTCTATCATCTTGGCTCGCTCAATCCAATCAACATTGCCTAGGGTGACCCGGGACCCCTCCTCTGACCAAATAAATCCGGGCTAAAAAACGTAGCTGTTACGGCATTTTCAAAGAAACCAACATGCTACTCCAAAAACAGTGGCTCACATAGTCTGATGAACTAGAACAACTGACGTGAGATTAGACTGTAGCCATTAGGTCTCATCTTGTTAGAAGAAATCGGTGTCCACCACCTCGCTAGGAAATTGTCACCAGAACGCAGACACCCTCAGACAGTCCCTCACTACATAGATCGTGGTCTCTTCCTGCCCACAAAAAAAGCAGCAATTATCTAGGGTAATATGGAGCGCCACTCGTTGTTGATTCGTCAAGAGTTTATGTCTGGTCACGAGCCACATGAACAATCTAATCTGTTGAGGGTCATTCCATTTCCAAATAACCTCCCACAACTTGTTGCGAGGCACCCGGGACCGGCCTTCAATTAAATCATATGCCGACATCACCGTAAACCTCCCATGGGGGGTAGGCGCCCACATCAATTGGCCCTCCCCTACCCCCTCAATGTTTGGGCCCGATTAGGCAAGGGCTGGCTCGCGCCTAATCCTATCAGAAGCCCGATCAGGTAGGATTCTCCAGGATCAAGCCCATGTTCTACAAGTTTAAGTCTTTAGGCCCAAATTTGAGCTTGGTTGAGTACGATTAAATTTATTTTTATTTTTAAAGATTAAAATAATGTGATTTTATACAAGACTTTTAAGCTCAATTGAATCATAACTCCTCAACCTTACCTAACTCGATCAATTAGGAACCAAATAGCATATTTGCAAGTCTAGTCTAGTTCAACTCGAAGTTACTGAATTCAATTTGAGATGAGTAAGTTTCATATTGGACTCGAACTTTGTTTCTAATTTCAAATTTTGGATCCGAGTTCGAGCTCAGACTATCCAACATTTAAATATATCAAATATATTTTTAGTAAAATAATATCAATTTACTAATTATATTTCAAAAAATCAATTCTTGACTTGAGTTCGATTAGATTTCGAATCATCCCAAGCTCAATTATTCTTTAGTTCAAGCTACAAATTTGTAGCTTATTTGAACCTCAAATCGATTCTAAACTTGAATGTAAGTTTTTGTTCAAACTCAATCCAGAGAATAAGAGCCTATCCCAACCTAATTTCAAGTCTAATTAACCAAATCTAACTAAGTATTTTTAAGCTCAAGTTGTCACCCAAACTTGTATGTCAAAGCCCAATCATAACCTAACTCTTTTGTTTTGTTGAACTTAACCAGAATCCAAATTTAATCAAATCAAATTGAATAGGATGATAGATTCTAAAGTGCACAACCAAAATTTTAATGGTTTTTTTCACCAAAACTGTTATGAGATATGCAGTTAAAAAATGGGACTAATTATCAAACCACAAAACAAAAATTGAATATCAAAACTACTTTCTAAACAACAAAAGTACTAAATAAGTCTTAAATCCAAATTGATGGATGTTAATAGAAATGTCAAGACATACCAAAGCACATATATGGTTTTGTTTTCTGATAAGCAATGGAACAACAATAACAAACTGAGGAACTAATTGAGCCAAGGATGACTTCCCAATGGGACAACTTGCAGCTGTATTTTCAAGGTGATGTCAAACACAGTCTGCTGGAAATGGTGTCTCGCATCGAATGGAGTCGCAGGTTTACAGTAGGATGGAGACTCGGTGGTTGCCGCCACCAGGCATACCGACATGAGAAGGGTAACTGGAGAACTTGAAGTCTTGGTGCTGCTGGAACATGTCGTCAGCACTGTTGGTGGCACTTGAGACGTCTGAGCAAGAGGTGGTGGAAGCACCATCTCTGCGATGTTCGGGTTGATGAACTTCAGACTCTGACATACTTCCAGTCAAGTGAAGCTGAGTTTGAGCGGAGCCTGTGACATTCAGCCCATGGTTTGAGAGAGTAGGATTGGAGTCCTCGAGCTTTTTCGCGTTGAGGAAGCGTCCGCCAGAACCCCTTGCCCTCCTCAATGCATGAAGATGCCTAGATTCATGAAGATATGGCTGCGGAAACATTTGGTTGGCCATACATGTAGAGATATCATGTGAATGAGCACAGTAAATGCATGAAACTGAACTGCTAGATAACATATATTTGGCATATACAGGACATTGAGGATGAGGAAGGAAAAGCACACCTTACGACCTCGGATAAGTTTGTTCTGAGCCTCGAGCTTGGCTCGGTACCTTCGCCTCCTTAGAATTGCATTATATTGTTTAGCATTAACAAAAATCGGTTCATCTTCTGTAAGATCAAGAGGTAAGGGCACTCTTGCAGGGAACATATTAAACATGGGATGAGGAATCTGCTGGAAAAATCATCAATTGATATATTGTCAAAAAGGCGCAAAGAATACTCATCTTTGTGATAAAATGGTGTGTTCAAAATGAACAGAAAAGATCTTACACTCAACCGAAGAATAAAGGTATCAGAATCTATACAAACCGTCAGAATAAATCGATAGTCATGAAACCACAACAAGAATGTCCAACAGAAAACAAGGGACAATCAGTGATGCATGAGTCATATATAATAAAAGCAATAGCCTTTGGTAAACAAATGGAAAAGAATGTTCTTTCCCAGAAAGAATACTAAAATATAAAAAGCAGAGCAGAATAAAAGCAAAAGAGATGCAATGTGAAAAGAGAAGGAAAAAAAAAAAAAGTATATAGTTTGTAATGGCATAATTCTCCATAGACCTCCTTTCTGAGGTTAAAGAACATTTAAAAACAAAAAAGCAGTACATTTATCAAGCATTATACTTAAGAAGCCAAACAAGTTACTCCATGAGAATAACTGGTCTAGAGTCAAAAGAATCACGAGGAGAAGCAAAAATGAAGTAGAACTGTTCCTAGATCAATGCAACTATAGATAATGAAATTACTCGACAGACTAAAATCAGTTTCGCCAGTTAAAACTTCATCTATGAAAGCCAACATGCCCCGAAATTTTGAACTCACAGAGGACCAAGTGATAGGAATCAATAGTTCTTGCCAAGAGAATTATTGGCGATTTTTCTAGTCATGGAAAATATATAACTCATAAGAAAAGGCTAAACATGATGAACTACTCAGCATTGGTGTATATGTGCGACAGTGAGACATAAGAGAAAGAGAGCAAGAAGTATTAGAAGATAGAATATACCGCAGCCTGAGGCCCATAGGCAGTCAGTGAGCCACCAAAGTATTGTTCAGTGTAATGTAGTGGAAGATGAGCCTGCAATGGCAACATGGTAAATGCAAAATTTGGACACACCCGCAAATTTTTAGAAAGTTAACCCTCACCATAGTTTGAATACAGTCCACTTGTGAAGGAGGTAACAGAAAATCCTGAGTTCCCATTGATGAGGCTGATTTCAGCTGACTAGCCATAGGCTTCCCTTGAGTAACATTGTATCCTAAGCAAGCACAAGACAAGCAAAACCGGTTACTTATTTCACCAATCCACAGAACATCGATTTTGATGTTTGAGGAAATACAGAAACATAGATCAAAAAGCATCTATATTGAGGTGGCAATGAACCAAACAACGTCCAGTAAATTGGCACATAGTTTATTTCTTTTCCTATTCTATTCAATTTCTTTCACGATCGAAGAAGTAGATTTTTCTCGAGAACATCCAATGATACCGTTACTATTGACATGAAACCATAGCACTTGAAGACTTTCCGCAGGAATTACTAGAAATGCCGGAAACAGGTTCTTTTGATTTCAACGCAATAAAGACTCAGATTTTAACAAATCTGAAGCTAATAATAAATTTTGCAGTTATGTTGAAATAGTTCTTTTTTGTTCCAACATTACCTTCTCCCATGGGAGCTAGTTCAGGATAAGACTGACTAGTGGACTGTGATGAGGATGAATCCTGTTCTTGGACTTTAAAACTCACTTGTTTAGTACCACGAAAATGCTGTGGTGGAGCCAAGCTTAATCTCTCAGACAAAGATGAATGTTCAACACGTGATTCAACAGAATTTCCTAATGATGAGCAACCAACAACATATGGAGAGGTTGAATGGGCAGAACCGATACCAGAGTCCTTCTTAGATGAGTTTTGCATTTTCATAAAAAAGGGATACAATGTAACCCGTAGTGATTGCGAAGTATCCAAATCTTAAGAACTAAAAACAGGAAATTTTCCGCTTGTAACTATCTCTTCCAATTTTTAGCCATCAGAATCCAGCTAAATTTGGCCTGGCACATAAGTAACCACTTCAACAGATATTTTGAAGCAATAAAGCAATAAGAATCAAAAGATTAAGGAGCCTCAGATTAGATAGCAAGGGAACTGATATGCATCAAATGAGACGAACCAAGAAATGCTCAAGTATCAAATGACCGACCTCTAACCTTCTTCTTAAACACATGTAGAGCTAAGTTCGCAAATAATAACATGGAGATAGAGCTGAGTTCATACATAAGACTACAGAAAATCAAACCAACACTTCATATAACAGTTAAAAATCAGGGAACAGTTTCCCAAGGCGAGCTTTTCTACAGTAAAAGCAAACTATCTGTAAACAATCAACATCCTCTCTTACCACAATTACTCGTGATTTCCATTGTTCCTACATCCAACTACTAATTCCTTGAGATTTTTCTTGCTTGCGTACGAAATTATTCTAGGCCCCGCAAGAAAGGCCTGAAAGTTCATGTGCCATAAAAAACCAATAGCTCATTTCTTGTCGTGGCTACCAGTATACACCCTATAGAAATGACAACATTAGGCATAGCCTCAATCCTAATCTCAAAGCTCAGAATTGACTGCGGTTAGGGACTCTTCTACGTAAACAGTTGCTCCACAGTACCCAACTATCTTTCCACTCTCAGTAAAATTACAGCTAAGATGTAAAACGAACAACATGCAAGCTATGAAAGTAAAATATATATATATATTACTGGACGATCATGAAGGAGATTAACACACAGAAATATCCAGTTCAGATCAATAGATTGTCCAAGCAAGCTACAACATGCAAGAGAATATATTTGGAGGAGAAAACCAAATGAAAACAGAGCAAGAACACAATGAGAAAGCATCTAAAGTCATTAAGAAACACCAAAATTTGAACTTAAAAGATTTAATTTACTACGCAACAGACTTACATCTCAACTACAAAACCTCAAATCCTCAATTACGAATCATCCCAACATGCATGCAACACCTCGAAGCAAAATCTCAAACAGAAGGGAGAAGCAAAAGGAAGGCCTAAAAAAGGAAAGAAAAGGCAACATCTAAACAAAGTAAATCAACAACTAAGAAATACTCTTCCTACCAATACCATAATCCAAAAAGATCCTACCTTTTTTCACTTCAAACCCACCAGGGTCTCCTCACCCACCTTTACTTGCAAAAAAATTGGAAATACTCACACCAAGTGGACAAAAAACAAACCTTTGTATCATTAACAACAACAGCAAGAAGAAGAAGAAGAAGAGAGAAAGAAAGAAAGAGTCACAAAGAAGAGAAAATAAGAGAAACCTATGAACAGGAACAAGAGACAAACAAACAAAAGCTCTTACCTTTCTCCATATTTCCAACCCCTTTGCACCCCATAACTCCCTTTTTCTACCACTCTATTTTCACCCTCTTCCTTCAGTCTTCTCTCTCAATCTCTCTATGGAGGGTCTTTGTCTTTTGTGCTAAGACTCAACCAAGTCTACAAGCTACATTATCTCTTTTTTTCTCTCTCAACCATTCCCAGCAGCACCTCCCCACCTTCTCCTACTCCATTCTTTCCAATATAATAAACCATTTTCCTGATCATTTTTATTACCTTTTATCATTTTAGTTTTATCTTTAACAACATTATAATCAAGTTAAGTACTTTTGTTTTTTGTCCTTTTGCTGTGATGTAATAATCAACATTATCCTTAATATTCAATTCACAAGTCACTGTGTCCCTCCTATATTTAAGCTTCTGTTACATCCACGCGCGCTTTTGGGAAGTGGAGGATACTGTGTGGAGTGTTCATGTATCATCTAATGCATAAGATATTTCCAACCTTATATCATAACCCATTAGTTGATGAGTACATTACACCAAACTTGAGTTAAGCTTAAATTTCACTCTCAATTTAATTCTTCCATTTTCATTAAAAAAATACACTTTAAACTTTAATTTTTATTAAATACAATTTTGTATTTACAAGATATAGTTAAATACAACAATAATAACAATAACTCAATAAAAATTTCACTTACATGGATCTAAAAACGCTCAATAATACATAATCTTACCTTTAATTAATAAAGAGATTACTTTTAAATGAATCGCATGAAACGGGGTTATAATTAAATATACCCTTTAAATGCAAATATATTTACCTCATAAATTTATATATTTTAATGAAATAATATTAGGTTAATAATGGGCAAGTATGATGACAAAAGAAAATCATTGCCCAAAGCTTTATGTCCACAAGAAGTAGTCAAGGGAATGCTTATTCTTGGACCACTTCACCTTTCCCACCAATTTAAAAATAATAATAATTAAACAAACAGAATATAAAAATTATCAGATCCAGATAGATAGATTATTACACTTAACTCAAAACTTAACGTGTGAGGCAATTTCTCATCTATAGCCAAGAAAATCACACCCCCCACTAAAGCAAAACTAATGAAGCATTGATTAAACTAGTTAATCCTCCTGTGTTACACGACAGTATTTTTTAAAAGGGCAAAAAAAAAATTAGGGGTGACAGCAAGATCAGATCAAGTTCGAAGCAGTTGAACTATTGTTATAGATCTTGGAATGTATCTACCAAAAAGTGATATTAACTGGTACCGATCAGTATTTAAAATATCTACCAAATGCTAGTTAGTTTTGCAAAAAAAAAAATCTAACTAAAATGTCAGAAAATAATAATAACCTTAAAAAATTAAAACCCTAATGTTTCAATTCTCCCAATTCGATTTCGGCTGCCTCTCAATCTCTTGTCTCTCCAATTTCACTCTCTTTCAGTCCTCTTCACGTCACTCTCACTCTTCTCCACTTGTCTTAACATAGTTTCGGTATCTCACTATCTCTTCACCTCGTTATTGTCATTGTCGATCGCTGAGATCTCAAGTATGACTCAACAATTTCTATCGAAGCCCTAGACAACCAAGGCTCAATCGAACCTAAGGCATTCGAGCTAAGTTCAAACCCGAATGAGTCTGAGCAATCTGAATCTCGACTTAACCTTACTCGGGTCAATATTTCTGAGCTTTTTAACCGGACGTAAAGATGGAGAAGACTTTTTTGGACATAGGTAAGCAAGTCATTTTCAAGATTACTTTATATCCAACTTGGTTAGCAATTTGGATACAAATATACATAAAGAATAACGTTATCTACAATATTTTTTATTACTAACTACACTTGTTATAAATTATTCATTAAACATTACAAACAAACCTCGTACACTCACAACTTAACTAATAATTATATATAATTTGTTATATTAAAATCCTTTGAATATTTATAATTACGTCATTTTCAAGATTAATTTAAACCCAACTTGATTAGTGGTTTAGACACAAAGGGATAAGAGTGTAATCAACTACAAAATTTTATTAATACTTAAATCATTCTTTGTCTCAATAACACCTTAATACAATAGCAATCCAACTTACAATTTCATGTGTTTATTAGTATTGTGTATCAACCACACCTACAACTTAGAAACAAGTTCCAATTATTGATTTGTTAGAATCTGAAGACTGTTACTTTCTCCAAAAAAAAAAAAAAGAATCTGAAGACATCATAGTATGTCACATGTCTTTCACCATTTTTGGCACAAGCTAAGCATCATCATTTTTAATAGATGGAGCACATAATAATTATATCTAACAAGTATTATCTAAACTTGGAGCCTTTCCTTTTCCAACCAAATTTAAAATTCTTGATGTTATTTGTATTTCTTATACACTAATTTGATTATAATTCTTAAAAAACAATTTGTTCAAAAGCCATAGAATGAATTTCCTAATTCGATTCTAATTGTTTTTATTTTTGTAACAGCACATACAGTACAAATTCTGAAACCCTCTCTTGTTTATTGCCTTCAAATCATGGGACACTACTTAACTAATTGTCAATCTTGGGCCACTTCAAGTTAAAACTACTTAGTAGGCTTCGAATGTAAGAAGGGGAAAGGTAAGAGGAGTATACTATGCACCACAACTAATACCTAAAACTACATTTTTTTTTATGAAAACTAAAACAGCCAACATTCTAAATTACAAACTGGAGGAAAAGTAAACTGAGAAATCCAGTGTCAGGGTAGGTATAAATGAAAACATTACACTGGGTTGCTGAAAATGTAAACCACCCAGGGGCAGAACAAATCAACGTCCCCAAGGGGCACCATGGGGTCAGGAAACACGATAAAATTCTTCACTGAGAGTGCCAGGGGCTAGGAATTATAGAATTTGTTTTCCTCCTGAGAAGCCTCTCAATAGAATTTTATTCATCTTCAGAGTACAACAATCAGTAATCAGATAACTAGAATTCTCGTCCCTTGTAAGCCATTTCCTGCAAATCCAGCAAATTATGAATTCAGGTGACTTAGACATACGCTCCTTATTATTATCACAAAAAAGGCATAAAATTCATCTCACATGTTAAAGAATATAAAAGTATTTTATGGTCTCCAATGCTAGTATGTTAGCATGTGTTAATGACAGAAACCTCACAAACTTAGCTTCTATAATAAAAAAACACAGTATCTTCATCAAAAAGTGCATTCATTGACATTACTTACAGGTTGGTAACTTGGCATGTACAACACTTGCCTAGGGTGCCCTACAAGCATCTGCTGTCCATACTGAAATAAGATTAAAACACAGTTTGTTAGGTTGAAACAAGGAGCTAAATGAAACAAACTACTCCTAAGGTCATGTCCTACCGGAGGTCCTGGATGAAAGTACGCCTGTGGTGCTTGCACTGGTGCAACCTGTGGATTAAATATGACAGGCTGGTGACCAGAAAATGAAGGCCCAATCTGCACGATTTGCCCAAATTAGATATCATCCTAACAACAAAATCTGAAGCTAACCACTGCTCCAATATTGAACAATTTGGAGCTGGGAGATAAATCATGTCACCCAGATCATTTCCTTAATTATAAGTCAGACAACACACAAGATAGCACACCATTCAACAATTTGTAAATCATCACCAGAACTGGATCAAGGATTACTTGCGGATCGCACATTCAAGTTAGAATTTTCAATGATGCCACCTATACCATAACAATGGGAACAAAAATGGCATGCTAATACTTCGCACTTCATGAAACACAGAGGAGACAAATTTGGAAGTCAACAAGCCATATCATTATTTCACTCAACCCAACACCCACCGGCATATGCATATGTGGCAGACTGGAAACAGTGGTTGAAAAATAGAAGGAGCCATCAGAGACTGGAGATGGAGGCCTAACTGGTGCCAGCGAAGGAGTAAAACTTTTTGCGTTGGGATTGAGTTTAAATTCCTGAACAAGAAAAACAAATGTTAGCCATGATAAGAAAGAAACCTAAAATAGCTGCAGTGCATATTTAAAAAGCTGGTCTATGCCCACATAACAGTTAGTATGCCTCTGTGTGCTTGCATTACCCATGAAGATGCATGATACTATATAGTAGCAGATTTGTGGTACCTTGGCATTGGGATTTAGGGTTGACTTCTCAGATGATAATGAACCCATTGATGAGCTTGGTGATAAACCAGAACCACTAGGAGCTGATGTAGCACCTATGCAATCCGAACTTGATGATGTAGAACTACCAGGTCGTCCTCGAGAGTTTAGAGACAGGGTCTCTCCAACTCCTTTGGGAGGTGCTGCATAATCTGGCACTTCACTAGATGAGTTTTTCATTCCATGACTTCGTAATGGAACATGGGAGGGACGAGCACAGACAGCAGTATTAGGAAATGCTCTTCCTTTATCAGAAATATCTTCCCTAACATTCAATGATGATTGAGAGTCTACAAGGCAATATGCATACAGACCCTTGCTTTAGTATTTCTAAACAGAGTAACACTGAGTAAAGAGAAAGTGAATGCATCAATAAAAGCATCCCCCTTATGCATGAATATATTGTAAGATATCCGTGTTTGCTCAGTAGGAAATTCCCCCAATTATAACTCGTGCACAGAATTGTCATGTTCCAAAGTGAGATAAAATAAAAGCATTTCAAGAGATTACTCACCATCACTTTTTGGCAATTGAGCACCCCCATCAAGCTGCATGATACAACAGAAATTACAAGGAAAAGAGAAAGGTCATAAGAATATGTAACAATAAAGGGAGATCACAGAAAATGTTGAGCAACTGAATTAAAACTGACCATCTTCTCTTCTACTAACTCCGCACTGCAGTCATTTCTTCCATGTTCAACATGCAGGTTCTCCTGCATCCTATAATAGCAATAAAATGTGCTGAGAAACTTCACGACAAGTCAAATCCTTGGACTCACAACTTCCACTACTACAAAGAAAAAGCAGAACACAAGTGATAACAAGAAAATAAGAACCTGATTTCATTATTTGCAGTGGAGTAACTGTTAGAAGGAAGTTCAGATGCCAGTTGTCCAGTTTGATCATAAGAACCAGAAAGATATAAATCACCACTGGTACTTGATTGTGTACACTGTGCCTCATCCTGCATACCAAGAAACTGAGAATTATCAAGCAGAAACAATAATCACCATCAACTTCTCCAAAAGATGGTTTGAGGAAGTAACAACGATATCCTTGTAAAGCAAATTCAAAATTTAGAGATAATGTCGCTCATATTTTCTAAACCTAATTTAGCATTCTTTGCAGGAGTTATCATTTTACACAAAATACAAATCACGCTAGATATTCGATTACGAAGATGTCTTCCCTATGACATAGTCCCTCATGGTCATAATTAAAATCTCAAAGATAGACAGAACCTCATAGAAACACATGAATGAATGTTCAGGAAAACACTAAAATCACTACAAAAGCAGTAACAGGAGGAAGTACCAAAGAAGAGCTTGATAACATGGGAGCTTCATCACTGATTTTCCCATGGTTAAAATCAGTAGATTTAGCAGTAGTAGGAGGATCTCCAAAAGTTTCATTGTTACAAGAATCCAACAGTATGTCTTCGACATCATCATACCCGCTGTCATCTTCCCTTACACCTCTATAGACTGATGAGTATCTAGTCTCTTCATCAATATCAAAATCATCATGAAGGTGGACACCTCTTTCCTGTCGAACAAATAGACAGATGTTAAATTTAATGAATAACTAACAAGAGAGAAAACACCAACAACAATACAACCTTACCTCAGCTAAATGAAGGTCCTGTGTCTCCTCACCCTCAATCTCTCTTGCTATTCTCATAGCTTCCCTCTCTCTTTCTCTCATCTGAGGACCCCTTTCAAGCTTTGTGGTATACAGCTCCTCATCGAATGTACTTGTTACACCAAAAAGCGTTGCATTTGCTTCAAACTGATCCCAACCCCTGACATGAAACAACGCCACATTAAAGTCTATTAATCAAAGAAAGAATAGTAATTTTGAACAAATATTGCACAGGGCAAATACGATGCAGAATAGTAGATAGAGAAACCCCATCAATAAGACGAAAATTCTCCTCCAAAAACCCTAATGAAATACATCTCTTGTACCTGCTTTCTATAGTTTTTCATATTCAAGCAAATTTCTGATCTGATCAATATCAAATGCCAACATGGCATTCTCATCAATCATGTAACAAGTCAAATCATACAGATGAAATAACAGTTAAAAATTATGTAAAGCCTGTGCAAACTGATGATACTTTTCTCAACAAGAGGAAATAACAATTCAAAACCATGGAAAACTTTAAACAGATGGAATTTGAGACCTGAAGCTCAATGAACATGTGAGTGACAAAAACTAATTGTAACCCTGTCTACACCAACCAAAGATGACATTTTAAACAGAAGAACAATTACCAATAGATTCGGAGAAAGAAATGTTTATTTTAACAACCTATTCCAATGGCCATCAAATACATTCTCCAAATCTGGGCATTGTGGATCATCTTCATCAGGGATCCACGGTTCAAGCTCTCTCTCCACTTCAGCATGTCCTGATTGTGATATATAGGAGTCTATCAGAATCTCCTGCTGTTTTTCATGATGAAGCTCACTGGACATCCCATCCAAGGTAACAGAAACATCCTGCACAAATTGATCGAATTTATAGTCGAGTCACATATAAAATATCTACATCTATATCCAGATATATGCCTATCACTTTTTTTCATATATACTACATATCACTCCGATAGCATGAACCAACAACAATAAATATGCAATTTCTCACAGAGATTAATTATGAAAGAAAAATTGAAACAGAGTATATGTAGCAAAAACCTTTGCTATAAGTTGTACGACATCTTTTCCAGGTATAATTAAAGTCTTTAAAGGAGCTCTGCTGAGAGATTCAGCCTTTTGTCCTCGAAGTGGAACATCCTTTGTCACGCGAGCCATCTTCAAGATGATTGCTGTAAGCAACAAACAACAAAAGTTGGAAGAAATACATTATTTATTTTAAAAACTTTCGAACTGAATTCAAATCTAGTGCTATCATAAGTTCCTTCATCAAATGCAACAAAATTTACCAAATTCCTTCTCTATATTTGTTGTGTAACAAGTTCCTGAATAGACAGATCCATTTTTCAGCTGGACCTCCACAAGATGTCCGATCAGACATGTTGTTAAGTATACCAGCCGATCACGTGAAGGGCTCTCATGAACTCCAATTTTGATGCCAGCACCTGCACCCATGCTAAGTCAGAAATAGGTGCAAAAGTCGCAATTAAATTGGCAAAGAAAACCTAACCTGTGCTGCTTGATCTATTCAGGTTCAGCTTTCCTGATTGCATCTTATTTTCCATCTTCATTCCTCCTTCTCTTTCACCTCTTCGACGAATATATCCATTGCCCGAAGATCTGGGCTGCATAGTTTGTTGCATGTTTATCTCAACAGCAGCAGCAGCAGCAGCAGCCTACAGCCAGCAAAAAATGACACATAAATCAGCTCAATCTATTCTACTAGCTAATGATTAGTAACATACACTGGATCCCCAATCAAAAGCACGCAATTTGAAAGAAATAGAAAATTAAAGAAATGGAAGATTAAAAAATAGGACCAAAGAAACAATAATAATGACATGTCACTAAGGAAGCATCAATATACAATCATCTAGGATATAGCACTAGGACAAAGCAAATAATCCACGTATCTTGTCTAAAATTTAGCAAACCAATGCCTTGCTTAGTAATAAAGCCGCTTGTCATCAGTAGTCAATGTTTCACACAAGTAAGATACGACCATGATAAACTTACCCAGAAAAAGGTTCAAAAACGAAGCGATAACTGTAACTCTCATGAACATATTTTGAAGTGTATACAACTGAATAATAATAAGAAAAACCATTTACTTCAACAATCATCACTGCCAACTACAAGCGCTCGGTTCTTTAAAGTCAAACTTTCAACCCATACGAAATCAAAAGGAAAATGTAATATTAACACTCTAAGAGGACCCAGAAGCGGTCCAAGTCAAAAACAACAGACAACATCAAAAGGGCACACATCTTGCATAATACTCACAGCTAGTACCGCAAAAGTCTCTTAACAATCAAAGCTGCAGCAACCAAAATCAATTCAAGTCAAAATCTAACAACCAATGGCATATCATGCGGTAAATCAATTGACATTACAACGCATTCCAAAAACACAAAAACCTAAATTGCAAAAACTTTACCCTATAAAATAAGTTTTCACTACATACAACAAAACAAGTTACCAGTAATAGCAAAATTGAACCTTACCTGATGAAGCTGATATCAATAAGACAAAGGAAAAGGAGAGGAACTGAACGAAGACCAAATCAATCAAATCAAATCAGCCAAACCCTAGAATCCTTCAAGTTGAAGATGGGGATAGTTGGGGTGAGCGAATTAGGGTTAGGGGTTGAGGAAGTTTGGGTTTTTAGGGTCTACGAGAAAGGAAAAGAAGAAGAGACGCGGGAATCACGAGGCTGCGGCTATACAAACGTAGATACGCAGAGAGAGAGAGAGAGAGAAGAACCGATTTGATCGAAGGCAAGTGTAATTGAAGAGAGCGAGTTCAACTTAGACAAGAGAAAATAAGAGAAAGGATTACGTGTTCGCGCGTGTAATTTACAGTTCATGGTTCGGCGCCTTCGATGCGGTTGATTTTACCCTTTTAGCCCCGTAAACCTATAGCTCCCACACAATTATTGAACTACCTTTTCTGAATGGAGAACTGGATGAAGAAATCTATATGGAGCAACCAATAGGTTTCATAGTTTAAGGCCAAGAGCAG
>JANSVA010000005.1:4137955-4152593 GCA_025504915.1 Erythroxylum reticulatum
ATATTAATTATTATATAATTTTAAACCATATGAAACATAAATGAAAATATATATAACAAAATATTTTATATAAATTATAATATAAATAAAACTAGCATAAAAATAAATATTAAAACATATAAAAAGTAAAATAATATTATATAAATTTCAAAATAAATATGAAAAATGTGTTTGTGGATATTGTGGGAATTATATGTAAAATATAAGAGGGCAAAAGAGAAAAAAAAAGGCTCATTAATTAAAAACTGTATTTTATCTGCCAATAAAGCTATATCTGCTAAAGAATATTTTTTTATTTTACAACTAAATACTTATTTTTCTTAAAACAACTTTTGTAGTAGAAAAAAAAACTTTATTTATTGTCCAAAAGTTCAACTAAATAGTAATTAGTAAATGTTATTATATGAGATATTTTCTAGTTCTTGGCATATCTTGTACCTTCACTGCCTTGAAAGTACCAAAACCCAGGACCAGAGCAAATCAACTGAGCTCCTTATTAGGTCACTGTCACAACTTTGAGGAGGCAATAAGGGACCTTCTAAAGCTGAAGTTTGGACTTTTTTGGGACTTGTTTGCAAGACTCTATTGGTGAAAATCCATCCAAAGCAATCTAATTTGTATCATTCCAATTGCAAAAAGTGGCTCAATGGGTAAAGTTTGTTCTTTTGTGTCTACTAATTTAAATATTTTAAATTTAAATAATTTGAAGAATGAAAATAAAGTTATAAATATTAATTGAATCAAATCTCTTATTTAATAATCATAGTTATTGATAATATTGTGCTTATTCACCATTTAAGGTAATAAATTTTTTTAAATGTACATAATCTTTTTTAGAAATCCATGTAATAAATATACATAATCTTTTTTTTGTGGGTTGGATAATCAATGGTTATATCAGTAAGAAGTAGGAATATAAGGCAACAAAATCTTATAATCCTAAAAAAAAAGAAAAAAAAAATCTCAACTTAATATCCAAGGTTGTGCTAAAAATAATGCCATACACTTAACAAGGGATCAGTCAAATCATACTAGGAAAGAACCAATCATGTCTGATATAACAGATCAACAAAGATCATGCCTTAACCATCCACCATTAGTGCACATGTGCTCAACTCGTGATCTAAAATTAGCCCCAACACCTACTGGTCTAAGCCTAAGAGAGCAGTTAGTGAGTCTCCTTTGGCCTTTGGCCATACTAGGGTGGCTGTGTCTCACTGGAAGTGACATCTCCACAGCTTCCACAAGTTGCCAACTCTAATTCACCCATAAAACAGTCACCCCTTTAAACCTTTTTGGCTCTCTTAGCTTCTTTATGCTGTTTTGAGCTTAAAGTTTCAGTCTTTACATCTTGGGTCACTACATGTGGTGTGAAGTTTCAATCTTTATGTTATTTTTTAAGCCAAGTCCCTGCATGTAAGGGAGAGAGAGAGAGTTGCTTGTTTCTGTTACTTAGTTGTTACTCATACTTACTGGCAATGAAGAGCATTAAAAATGGAAACTTTAATGGGAGGAATACAGAGTTGTAGCAGAGAAAGAGAAGCAAAGAAAGGGAAAAGAAATGAGAGGAAACTTCACACATCGCCATAAAACAATATGCTTTGAGATTCTCCATTAACGGTCGCTTCATCTTCTTCCTCCTCGTTCCCTTAGCTATTCTATGTCTCGCTGTCCTTGGAGATATGCCAGACTTGTGAATATGAGCATAAACCCACATCTGCTGTATCTGTGTTTTGGATCTCATTGAAAGAAGCTGAACCCATTTGCGGCGAAGTCTCTGTTTTCTCAATGTGAGCATGTTTGAGTTTTCCAACCTCTCTGTTCATAGAGGTTTATGTGTAGGAAGTCTGCTCACTGATTTGGATTTGTGAGTTGTTTACATGGTGGCTCTGATCTATGTGAATATTGTTTGTCTGTATGTTTTGCGTTCAGATAGATAGTGGTAGGAGAGAGAATTCTGGGAGATGTTAACGTGTATAGCGTGTTCGAAGCAGCTTAACAATGGATCTCTGCACCAGAGAGACAGGGAAGACGACGACGACACTATGGAGACACCAAGAACCAAACAGGCTATTAAGGCTCTCACTACTCAGGTCCGTTGAGTATGTCAAGAAAACGGATTTTTTAAAAGCCTTTTTCTGCTCTACTGCCCGTTTCTTTAGTTCCTGAGAAAAAATGGGAGAGGAAAAGGGATGTCTTTTGAAGTCTCTAATCGGGAGAAATTTTTATATAACAATAGCGTTTGTCTTTCTTCTTTGTGTTGGTATGTATTGGTTTTCTACTGTAATCCGTAATCATTCGGTGAGCTTTTCCATTTGTCGACTTTATGGGAACGAGACAGAAGGTAGAAATTTGAAGGGGGGTTAAGACAACTGGAAACATATGTTGTTTGTTATCTGTTAATCTTAAAGCTCCTGAGTCGAACGTTGCTTCAGCTATGTTGATGAGGAAAGATTTACTGTTAGATAGGCCGAATTATACTTCCTTTTTTATCTTGAGCAACTATTCTGGACCATCTATACATCTTTTCTTTTGGTTGTTGTTGTCCCTTTTATTCTTCATAATGAAATGGAATACTATCATTTTTCAGATAAAGGACATGGCTGTTAAGGCATCAGGAGCGTACAGAAACTGCAAGCCATGTTCTGGATCATCAAACAATAATCACAACAGGAACTATGCTGACTCTGATGCAGTTTCGGACTCTGCCAGGTTCCACTGTTCATATCGCAGAACAGGCAGTTCCAACTCGACCCCAAGAACGCGGGGGAAAGAGATGGAGGCAAGACTAAAAGGGCTATCTAGTGGTGAAGGCACACCTGTATCTGTAAGTGGGAGGACAGAGTCTGTAGTGTTTATGGAAGATGATGAACCTAAGGAATGGGTGGCCCAAGTGGAGCCTGGTGTGCTCATCACTTTTCTATCACTGCCTCAGGGAGGGAATGATCTTAAGCGGATCCGATTCAGGTAGCTTTGCTAGTACTAGATCATCATTGCTTGTGTGATTTTCAAGGTTTTGAGTGTTGGATCATTTGCTTCTGTTGAAGAACTAGTGATAGATACGGGCCATATAAGATCTGTTCTGCATTCAAGCATTTCCTCGGTGTCAAAAGTTTTCAATCTTTGTTTTTGAAACCTTGCTGTAAATGGGTGTGAGTCTGGAATTTCAGCCATTATTACTTGCCCTTTCTTATACGGAAAGTGCTGATGGCTATAGAACTCGAGTATTATGTTATATTGTGGTTTTCATGAGCCAATGGATCACATCTTTAGCAGTTTTGGGGCAAAAGTTACCACAATTAACCATCCAGTACTTATTGGAACTCAGGAATGAGAACTGTGGAGAAGACTCGAATGTTTTCATGATAATTCTCTTGACTGCTATAACTATCATGAACAGCTATCACAGTTGTACTTAGTCACTTTAAGGGAGTCAACACAAAAATCAGTTCCTTTTGCACCTCTAAGTTTCTGATTTCTGAATATACTAAAAGCTTTAAAGTTCTGATAAGTGAATTGGTAATTTGATCAGTCGTGAAATGTTCAACAAATGGCAAGCTCAAAGGTGGTGGGCAGAGAACTATGACAAGGTCATGGAGTTGTACAATGTTCAACGTTTCAATCATCAAGCAGTCCCTCTTCCCACGCCACCGAGATCGGAAGATGAGGTTAGTGGTGCACCAAAGTCATGTTTACCGTGCTTACTGTTTTGCCAAGACGCCAATTTTAGCTGTTGATACTTTCTTCTGACACCCTTAAAATGAATGGCCTTTTTCTCTAAAATCTGTCAAGAACATGTTTTACTTAGAGTTTTGACAATATGTTGGATTCTTGTGTTATGGTTTAATAGTTTTTAATTTATTCATTGTGGTTTGCAGCCACAAACTTTGCTACTTTCAGTTATTTAAGAGCTCATTCGAGTCGTTTTACTGTTATTTCTGTGAAATAGCATCAATGATTGTGCTTCTACTGCATTATCTTTTCTTTTCAGAGCTCAAAGCCTGAATCTGCCAAGGAGAGTCCAATGACTCCCCCACTGAGCAATGAATGCCCCCGAAACTTCAAACGCCCAACTGGAGTGGGCTATTCTTCGTCAGACTCCCTTGATCGCCAGCCAATGCAAGCTCACCATTATTCTGAGTCAGCTACTCTTGCTTCAACACCAAATATCTCCAGTGTCTATGGAGCTAAAACTGAGACATCGTCAATGGATGGTTCTGTGAGGACAAGTTCATCTAGAGAGGCAGATCACTCTGGAGAGCTTTCTATCAGTAATGCAAGTGACATTGAGACTGAATGGGTTGAACAGGATGAACCTGGAGTGTACATCACCATCAGAGCACTGCCTGGTGGCACTCGGGAGCTCAGGCGTATCAGATTCAGGTTAGTGATGGATGAAAAGCTGCCCTTTGCTGTAGATAGTTATAACTCTTGCCAATGTCCGAAAACTCAGTATCTGCTTGCAGTAGTTCAATCTTTCGTATCTTTTGTAGCTGGTGGATATTGGTACAACCTTTGTCCTATTTCATGCATCATATCCTAGTATACTAACAAGAAGAAAAGACTGAAAACTTCGTAGAGGACATTCACAAGACTAGGCACATTCCCTCGCTACATTATGGTTTACAAATTGGCTTTAAGTGTATACGAGAACTCTACTAGCTGCTTTACGGTGCCTGAACAACTCGGTAGTCATGGTTTATTCAGTCATCTTCTTGCCAGATCAGTGTATGAGAATCAGAACATTAAGGGACTGCCTTTCTTTGTTTTGAGGGATGGGATAATGCTTGAACAAATTGTTGGTATAACCATATAGCAGTAGTTCCATACATCAAAGTTGCACACAAACAATATCTGAAATTAGGCAGGTGGCCTCATGGATGATATAATCACCTGGCTCCGTGTTTCCTTTGTTTCCTTTGATCGATTGTGATATGATGCTGAGATATAATTGTCTATGACATGTATAATGACTTGACCTGGATATAAACTTGTTTATGTTTCTGATGCAGTCGAGAAAAATTTGGAGAAACACAGGCAAGGTTATGGTGGGAAGAGAACCGAGCCAGGATACAAGAACAATACCTGTAGTTTAGCAGAAGATGGTATGTTGATGTGTTGAAGATACTCTTTAACTCATATTGACTACTCATATAGTTCATAGGCATTGAGAAGCTTATTGGATGTGGGACTATCAAATGGATTTACTTTGTTCCTTCTCCTTCTGCTTACTTCTGGGTGGATGATATGATATTTGTTTGGATGCTTCTGAGTTTGCTGATGAATGGTTAAAGAAATTAAAACGGTCTTGATTAATGGACACTTCCAAGATTGATAATTTGGAGCAGCTCATGCATTTCTTCCACTTCCTTTAAACTTCGGTCTTCACTTAAAGATAAAAGTGTGACAAAAGAGTACGGAGCAAATTTGATTTGATCAAACTTCAATTTTAACAACTTTCCTTTGTGCACCTAATTATAAGAATTTAACGGTCAAAATTTTTGATTATTTTTGAAATTGGATCTTAGAAGATATGAATTCGATCTGGTTCGGGTCAATTATAATTCAAGGTAGGTGTTTCGGGACAAAAAAAAAAGGTTTAACTTTTGTTTGGTTGGGCTTATATTAGTAGAGTTTTTGTTAGTAGAACTTTTTTCTGCAAATCTTTTTTGAGAAATTTTTTTTAAGAAACTAGTTAATTATTTAACTGACATTTAAAAAAGAGTTTTTTTAAAAAAAGTTTTATACAATAAATCGTTTGGTAATATAAAAATAAAAAGAACTTTTAAATTTAACTATATTTTATTTGATAATAAAAATTATTTATGCATATAAATATTATTTAAAGTATATCAAACAATATGCAAAGCACAATATGTTAATTATTATATAATTTTAAACCATGCAAAAATATATCTACTCACTCAAATCTTTTATATGAATTATAACATAAGTAAAACTAATATAAAAAATAAATATTAAAACATATAAAAAATCAAATAATGAATTTACAAAATAAACGTAAAGATGAGTTTGTAGATATTGTGAGAATTATGTGTAAAACATAAAGGTAAAAGTGAATAAAAAATAAACTCATTACTTAATTTGAAAAATTTATCCGAAAAAGTCATTTAAGAGACTTTTTTTAGAAGCTTCAAATTCGAGTTTCTTAAAAAAACTTTATTTTTGTTACCAAAAAAGTCATATCTGTTAACGAAGTACTTTTTTATTTTACAGTCAAACACTACTTTTTCTTTAAAATAATTTTATACTAAAAAAAGTACTTATTAATTTTTCAAAAGCTCGTTTAAAGAGTACCTTAAAGTGAACCAAATCTACAATAGTTCATAGAGCCCAACTTGTTCAAGGCATTTAAGAAGGGGTCAAAAACAAGATTAGCCCTGTACTAAATGAAAGAGCAAGTCCAAGAAAGTTAAGAAGGTCCACTCAATTTATAATATAAAGTCTTAAAACAAACATAAATAAAAGAAAGAGAGAAAATTTATTAAACTAAATTATAACTAACAATTATAATATCAAAAAAAACACAAATATCATATATGATACCTAATTAACTTGAAATTATATATTTAAATTTATAATAATAACAACAAACCATCAAAATTTACAGTAAAAGAAGTGATTTGGAGGGATCTAATAGTATGTAACTTTACTCCTGATTAATAGAAATTGTATTTCTAAATAGATAATTGATAATATTCTAAGTCAACTTCTTTTAATTAAAAGAAAGAAAAGGGGCAATTAGCAATTAACTAAAAAGGTGGGAAAAAGTTTAAAATAAAATTAATTAGGGAATTTGAATTTTTGGAGAGAAAAATAAAAATATTCAAAAACCACCCTCGAGTTCCTCTACCCACAATAAGCCCCCCCCTTTTTTTTTTTGTCCTTTTCTTCTAAAGCCGTTCTACCTCTAGTTCTCTTCCCTCCTTTCTCTCTCTCTCTCTCTTCGCTCTCTCTCTCTAAAAACACAAAAACCCTAACCCTAAAACCCCACTTTAATTACCTAACGCAGACCCGTCTGCTTATTCAAGTGTACAATAGATTCTGTTACTTAAGGGTGTGCGTGAGTGTGGGCTATTTAGAAATGGTCGCGGGTACTAGTAGTCTTATTAGTAGCACAGGGACTCAATTTCAGGCTCAGCCACAGACCCATACACTGTCGGCGAGGGTGAGGAAAACGATTCAATCAATCAAAGAAATCGTCGGGGATTTCTCGGATGCTGATATCTACATGTCCCTTAAAGAGTCCAACATGGATCCTAATGAAACCACCCAGAAGTTGCTTAATCAAGGTCCGGTCTTTGTTGCCATCACTGGTTTGTTTTGGGTTTTGGGTTTTGGTCTCTGGTTCTTGGTTGGTTAGCGGTTTGTTTCTTTTTTCTTTTTGTTTTGCTTCAAAATTTGGAGAATTTGTCCAAATGTGGAAGATTTAGGCTTTAATTTTTCCTTTTAGGTGGTTTAATTGTGTGGGGTTTAATTCGTTTACAATCTTGAAGTGTTTTGAGTGAATGCATTCGTTGCTTTGTTTTGAATTTGAATTTGAAGATGAGAATTCACCGACACATTAAGACTTTGAGGTTTGTGTTGGATTTTGTTGTCATATGTTCACTTTATGTTTCTCTATTGGACGATCAGTGTTCAACTTTAGTGCCGATTCTTATGGCCGCAAGTTGGCACCAGCTTGGTCTTTATGGTTTTCTTTATCCTTTTTGGAGATTTTCTACTGATTTTGTCCTTTTCTTATCGTGCTGGTTAGTTTAAATTTTCTTACATTCTTTTTAAAAAAAAAAGGCTTCCCATATCGCTATGCTTGCTTAGATTCTTTTGAATGGAGCGATGCTCGAGAATTGAAAACCAGGAAATAGTGCAATGTGGTATTTTTTAATCTATTTTTGAATTTAAGGGATATCCTACGTTGTTGTAACCTTAAGCATATAATGTGCTTTTTATGTTGTTTTTGGTGGTTCTGATCTACCTGTGAGGGATCATTTTGTTGTAATAAAGGATTGGTTGTGCCCCGTTTTGCTTATTCCTTGGGCTGGCAGGGGTATGTTGTCATGATGCTGTGGCCTTTGGCTTAACATTCTTCTTGCTGGACTTGTATCAGTAGGCCTAGTGGATTTGCTCTTGGTTGTGTGTCTAGGGAAGAGGCTATCTGAGTTCATAATTTCAAATTAGTTCCTTCGTATAAAAGCATAGGTCGGCAGACTGGTGGGTGATGAAATGTTACTGCTTTTAGCCTTCCAAAAATTTTGCGTTCATGGTCTTAAGCTCATTAAGTTTTTCATCTTCTTTCTTAGGGATTTGTTTTGAATATTTTGCTCTCGTCATATACTCTCTTTTAACTATTTTTTCTTAATAAGTTTTTATTAGTTAACTATGTTTGAATGAACCTTTTCTTATTCGATTTTCTCTTCGTAATGGTTTTATCAGATCCATTTCATGAGGTAAAGAGAAAAAGAGACAAGAAGAAAGAGGTGTGTGCTTTTTTCTTATCATTTCCAATTATGGGTGTGCGCTCTTCAGTTTTGAGCTCTTGGAAATTTTGCATTTGACTATGATATCAAATCTTATTATGATTGTAGCCATTCTTCTATAAACTGTGAACAGTTACTTAGAAGGTTTTCCTTTCTGATGCCTCTTGATTTTCTTCGTTCTTTGAAACTAACAAGTTTGGGCTGACTTCTAACATATTTGTTTGAGTTTTAGACTTGACATTTTTTGCCCTGTTTCCATATGCTATGTTTGTGCTTGAGTTAATTTCCTAGGATCTAATTTAACTTTAAATTCCTGGATTTGTATGCTTATCGAAACAGAATACAGGTTACAACAGTCCTGTAGATGTAAAGAAACAACCTGAGAATATTGGTCAAGGAATGAAACCTCGTGCAATCTCTGATCGTAATGCTCGACGAGGTGCCTATGCTCGAACTTCTTTGGCTTCTAATGGAGGAATCAGTAGGGAGTTCCGTGTAGTTAGAGATAACAGAGTTAACCACAATGCAGATAATTTGAATCCTGTTTTTCTGCAAGCTCCAACATCTTCCAACGAACGAGGCGTTGCAAACATTGTGGAAAAGGGGTATGCCTAATGTGTTTCTAGATTGTGGTCATTTCATTTAACTATGGTTTGGATTTTCAAGACAAGGTAGATAAAATAAAGATGATGCTATAAATTATGACAGGAAGGACACTTGCTCAATAGTTGATTCACTAAGAGGAAGCTAGAACGAAAAGTTTGGATTTTGTTCCTGCTGTATATTACAAGTTGATCGTTTCCACTTATGTTGGATTTCAGTAAAGGTTTTCTATTATCATGTTGAGAAAGGCTGAGCAATTTTATCATTGCCTTTCTTTTTGCAGCTTAACAGGAACTTCAAGCTATGTGAAGCACTCTGATGCACGAAGTTCATATGAATTTTCTAATGGGCATCATAATTTGCAAGCTAGACATGCCAGAGATGTTCATGCTAGTGCGAATGAAAGGAAAATAGTTTCAGAGGAGAAGCAGACTGTTATTTCCAACGCAGCTTCGGGGTTACAAGTAGTGAAACCCAGTAATTCTCAACACCATCCTGCTGCTCTTGCATCAAGCAATTCTGTTGTAGGAGTGTATTCCTCTTCTACAGATCCTGTGCATGTGCCATCTCCTGAATCTCGACCATCTGCTGCTGTTGGAGCTATTAAGCGTGAAGTTGGGGTAGTGGGTGGGCGTAGGCAGTTTTTTGAAACTGCCATTAAGGACATTTCTGCATCAGTCAGTTCATTCTCCAACTCAGTTTTGGGAAGGGATGGTTCTGTGTCAGAATCATTTCGACCTTTTCCTGCGGTTTCTAAGACTAATCAAGTTGGTCAAACTAGTGCAACTGAACCTGTTATGCCTAGCATTACTGTAAGCAGATCGTTCTTAAGCAATCAATATAACAGCAGGCCACACCAAACTGTTGGTCATCAAAAAGGTAATACTTGTGGAACATTTGTTAATTTTAGTGGTCATTTGATAAGAGAAGAATCGAATTGGCTATTAATCATGGAAAGGTGGACGAGTAAAATTGCACCTGTTATCTTGTTTGATAAGGGGAGATTTTAGGTAGTTTGAGTATTGTGTTAATGATTTTTATGTTCACAGTTTCAAGGATTGATTCTAATTCATGGAAATAACATCCAAAATGTGCATGCAGCTCCACAGCAAAATAAAGAATGGAAACCAAAATCCAACCAAAAATCAAGTGCTATCATTTCTGGATTGATTGGGACTCCTACGAAATCTAATTCACCTTCTGCTGATAATTGTAAGGAATCGGAATCAGATGTAGCTGACTTACAGGATAAACTTTCACGAGTCAGTATCCATGGAAACCAGAATGTCATAATAGCAGAACATATTCGAGTCCCGGAGAATGATCGATGCAAGCTGACCTTTGGCAGTCTTGGATTGGACTTTGATTCCTCTAAGAATTTTGGTTCTGAGTTTCAGTCAGGTGGAGTCGCGGAAGAATCAAATGGAGAATCAGCTGAAAGGTTTGTTTCTATTTTACATGTCTTCATGTTTTGTTGTGGAATAATTTGGGAACTAAACTTGTTTGGACAAGGTAAATACGTGGCTATGTAGCAATTGAATATCCAAATGATATATGCTAAAAATGGAACAGTAATGCTGGTGGCAGTTTTAATGTGTCTGCTAAGGAATCGAGTGATGAGGCTTCTGGCAGCAAGCGGACAGATTTGCTGGACGATAAAGTAAGAAACTCAGAATCTGATTCTCCAGCATCAGTTATGGTGTCTGAGAACCAATTGCCTGATAATCCTTCAAGTCCTCCAAACATAGACAGTTACTCTGAAATTGGTCTGGTTCGTGACAACAGTCCATCTTATACTCCATCAGAGCCACAACAGCAGCAAGGTCATCCTGAAATGTCAAGCTTTTCGGTAAGTCCATCATTCTATTAACCAAATATGTGAAAAGCTTTAGATTCTCATGCAAGTCTGTGGAACAAGTATTTGAAGGTTTCTAGTCATTGTTGAAATGTAGTTTTCTGAAATAGAATTATATTGGTTCTATTTTAGCTATGTGCTAACATGCAATGATGTTCAAGCAGGGCTATGATTCCCAGACAGGTTATGATATGTCATACTTCAGACCCGCAATTGACGAAGCCGTACGTGGACAGGGTCTACCTTCTCCACAGGAGGTAAGTTGTCATGCCATGTTTTGGTTGGATGCATGTTAAAGCCTTACTGAGTAACCTTTATGACTCACAAAATGTGGTATACAATCGAATAGATATGTGAAAACTGTGCAGTATTGCGTGCATACTTCACTCATCTTAGGATATCACGCTATACCGTGCACTGGTTACTTGTTTAATCTACTTTTTTGTTTATGTTTGAAAACATTCCGAGTTCTGTTTCCTTGATACCTTGAACTCAAGGTTCATCTATGTACTGTGTGCCAAGTTTATGTTCATTGTCAATGCAGGCCTTAACGCCACATACTGCAAATGGCATGTCTGCATCAGTACCCATGATACAACAACAACAGCAGCCACCAATGGCCCAGATGTACCAGCAAGTTCATGTTTCACATTTTCCTAATATTATGCCTTATCGTCAGTTCCTTTCTCCAGTTTATGTTCCACAGATGGCCATGCCTGGCTATTCTAGCAACCCTGCATATCCACATCCATCAAATGGGAGCAGTTACTTGCTCATGCCTGGAGGTGGTTCACATCTAAGTGCGAATGGCCTTAAATATGGAATCCAGCAGTTCAAGCCAGTGCCTGGCAATAATCCTGGTTTTGGAAATTTTACCAGTCCACCTGGTTATGCCATCAATGCTCCTGGTGTGGTTGGAAATGCAACTGGCCTTGAAGACTCTTCTCGGATCAAATACAAGGAGGGCAGTCTATATGTTCCTAATCCCCAGGTAGCAGCAAATGAAATATTTCTTAATTTTACTCACTGATTTTATCCTAACATGTAGGGGTAAGGCTGCATACTATTAGACCTTTTTAGATTATGCATTTCAGCTTGACTCTCACTAGGTGTTATTGTTATATTATTTGGTTATATTATTTGCTTTAATACATAGAAAAAGAGGCAATATTAGATGATGCCTTTAGTTATTGCTGGTTCATTTTCTCTTAATGTTGTTGTTTCTTAATTATTTCGTTTGTGATTCCATTGATTACAAAAATAAGAACGTCTTTATAAAATTGTCGCTAAGATGTAGGTTTTGGAGAGATCTAGCGCACAACCTTATCCTCAATTAATAGAGACTGTTATCGATAGACTTATAGGGAATTTTTTTTTTCCAAACGGTTTTGTGATTCCCTTGACTCTGTGCACATTTATATCACCAGATTGGTCAAAGACACCATTGTTTTAAGGTCTGTAATGGAGTCTCTTACTTGATTACGACTTAATACAGATAAATTGAATTTGAATTGGCTTTTGAATGGCAGGCTGAGACATCTGATCTTTGGATTCAGAATCCAAGAGAGCTTTCAGGCTTGCAGTCTGCTCCATACTACAATGTCCCGGGGCAAACTCCTCATCCCACTTATTTGCCATCCCATGCTGCTGGTCACACTTCCTTCAATGCAGCTGCAGCACAATCTCAACACATGCAGTTCCAAGGTTTATATCCTCCACCTCCACAACCTGCTGCAATGGCAAGTCCACACCATTTAGGCCCTGTTATGGGTGGTAATGTTGGAGTAGGGGTTGCTCCGGCAGCTCCGGGGGCTCAAGTTGGTGCATACCAGCCTCAGTTGGGTCATCTGAGCTGGACATCGAATTTCTAAGCAAATGTCACATAATCCCCTTGTTTTAAAGGGATGCAAGTAGTTTACAGAGTTTTCTTTGTGAAATGAGTAAAACCCAAATCTTTTTTGTTCAATGCTATCTGGTGTTTCTGCTTCCAATGATTATAGTCATTTACCTCCTTTACGTTAACAACATCAGAAAAACAATTAGAACTTGTTCCAATTCCCGACGATATCTGATTTTCCATGCCTGAGAACACAATTACCAACACTTCATTAAAGAATCTCCTATGCTAGAATCCTTACCCTTCCGTGTTTTGTAATAGAAAGAAGGAAAAAGATAAAGGTAAGGCGTCCTTCTTGTGTGTCTTTATACTCTTTAAGAGGCATTTGGTTTCTCGGGATTGCCAATTCACTGCTTTTCATTTTTCATGCATGATCTGTGTAGGCTTGTATTCCCATGCCTTACTTTATCCAAAGCACTTCACCGTACATTCTTTCGTGCCCTGTTCAGCTCTTTTTTTGTCTTTGCATGATAAAGGCAAGGCATCCTTTTTGTGTCTTTAATCTGTGGACTTTGCCTGTCATTTGTAGCATGAAGTGTCACCTTTGGGCTTTGAAAGAAAGTACATACACTCGTCGCAAATTTTAAAACACGAACTGAAACTGTACGTTAAACGTTAATGAATGGTTAACTTCGTACCTCGTTTGCAGTTTAATTGAAGTGGGAGGGAGCGTCGTGGATGTAGAAGTTTGGCTGTTTCACCATGTTTAAGCTCAAACCCAAGCTTTCAACAACCAAAACATTATCAAATGACGTATGAAAAGAGAGAAATAAGGTGGCGAGACAATGTGGGCACCTTCAGGACCTGACTCCTTCCCCTCCGGGGGACCATGATGTCTGAAGTAATCAGGTCTGACAACGTTGTGGCTTTCCACTGAAATGCCTTCATAATGGAAATCTAAGTGGATGAAGTGAAGCCATTGCCTGCTCCTCCAAGCTTAAGCTTAAGAAGCATTCCCGTCATTTCAGCGATAATTTTTGGCTGTGTAACAACACCCTTTGCCTCAAGTCATCCAAATCTGTCATAGGAACTTGATTTAAGGTTGTTTTACTGTTAACTCTTTTTAAACATTAGTAGAACTTGTACTAACACAAAATAATTTGTAAATTATGCATTTTTTGATAAATTATTTAATAAGGTAGTAGTTTAATACCCATTTAAATAATATTTGTAATTTTATAACATATTTTAATTTTTAATTAATCATTAAAAATAATAATAAGAGATTGAGTCTTGAAATAACCAGTAAAGTTATTCTTTTGTGACCGTAAGTTCACAACCTCTTTATAAAAATACGAAACAAAAATTGCATACATTACGATCCCTTCAAGACTCCCGTGAGAAAAAAAAAAAAGTTATGTAAGTTGCCTTTATTAAAAATTAATAATACATCAAAATGGCAAAAGCAATCTAAGGTCTGGATTGAAGCTAATGGTAAGTGGGTGTCCCACTGTTGTATGAAGATACAGCAGAAATGAAAATGATAGCAGAATGGTCCTCATGAACCATGATTTTGAAAGCACAGGATTTAGGGGTTCTTAGTTTAGCGTGTGTCACAGGTCTAGTCACCTTTAGGTCCAATTTGATGATAGGGGTACACCCACCGTGGAACACACCACATCAAGCATCTTTTCAAAGTCTAATTCTATTATCCTTCTATCAGTTTCAAGACTAGCTGCCCTTTGAACTTATGAAAGCTACGGTACTTAGGGCCTCAAATCTTCTGTACCAACAACACTGGACCTACCCTGTGCCAGTGCATCCTAGCCACTCATTTTTGTGGGT
>JANSVA010000005.1:4155381-4166928 GCA_025504915.1 Erythroxylum reticulatum
TAAATATTCAAGTTGAGTAAATAGTTAAATACATAATAAATTATGCATTTTATTATAATACAAGAAGATTTGCAATACCAAATTGTACATTAGAAAACAACTGCGCAAGATATTAGAGAAGATGAGTTTGCAAGATAAACGTGAAGAAGAGTTTGTGGGTATTGTAGGAATTATGTGTAAAATATAAGGACAAAATGGACTAAAAAATTAAGCTCATTAATTGATTTAAAAAATCTATCCAAAAAAGTCATTTGAGAAGTTTTTTTGAGATGCCCTAAATTTGAACTTCTTAAAAAGTTATATTTTAACTGTCAAAAAATGTCATATCTATTAAAGAAGTGTTTTTTATTTTACAGCTAAACACTCATTTTTCTTTAAAAAGACTTTTGTAAGATAAACGTGAAGATGAGTTTGTGAGTATTGTAGGAATTATGTGTAAAACATAAGGACAAAAGGAACTAAAAAATACGGTCATTAATTGATCTAAAAAATCTGTCTAAAAATGTCAATTGACATGTTTTTTTGATATGCTCTAAATTTTAGCTTCTTAAAAACTATATTTTGACTATAAAAATGTCATATTAAAGAAGTGTTTTTTTTTATTTTACAGCTAAACACTCATTTTTCTTAAAAAAGACTTTTGCAAGATAAACGTGAAAATGAGTTTGTGGATATTGTGGGAATTATGTGTAAAACATAAAGGCAAAAGAAACTAAAAAATAAGCTCATTAATTGATCTAAAAAATTTATCCGAAAAAGTCATTTGAAAGGCTTTTTTGAGATACTCTATATTTAAGTTTCTTAAAAAAAATGTATTTTAGTTACCAAAAAAGTCATATATATTAAATAAATATTTTTTATTTTACAGCAAAATACTTATTTTTCTTAAAAAACACTTTTGTAGTAAAAAAAGGTACTTATCGACTTCTCAAAAGTTGATCCAAACATTCCCTAAATCAATCTCCCGGGACACAACATAACGAATTTTTGTTTCTTGAGTTTGAAGGAAGATGGAGAGAAGGAGAGGAAAAAGAATAATAATATAGAAGAAGAATATTATTGGACTAAAAGAACATTACTTTATTTCTGGCCGTTTACTTTTGTGCACATAACTTAATGTCACGTTTCATCTTAATTCCCTTGTACTTAATCCTTTGTTAATACTATAAATCCAATCACATCAAACTTTGTTTATACCTTTCCCTTCTACACATTAGTTTGTCCTGAGACGCTTTTCTTATACTATAATCAAATCACATCTTCTTCGTTCTTTGTTTTAGCCACAGCAGCCTCTTTGCTCTTTCTCTTCCAACCCAAAAGGACTTAGCAACCACGAGTGCAATCATTGTTCAAGTAAGAATCAATCCACTTGGAACATGCTCTATTTGCTTTACAAATCACACGAATACGGCCAAAAGATCTAGTCGCTCAAGCGTGCATTTACATAAAAGAAAAAAAAAAACTAGGTATGGGTTGTTACTAATACTATACATAATTTAGAAAATATATTTTTATTTATTAATAATTATTATAATAACAATTTCTAATGATCGTATATTGATTAATTATAAATTTTCCATTTTTTCATGTTAGTGTTCATATACACACATTTATTTATTTATTATCATATGAAAACTTAGAGTTGCACTTATAAATTGTTATTGATATGACCTAAGAGCTTCTTGTAAATTAATCTCTAAATGGTATTTCTACCAACTACTTGTATGAACCTCTTGTGTGTGTTTTAAGTGTAGAGACTCACAATTACATGAATCTTAGAAATGGGAGCCTTGTGCTCTAATTATATGAGATCAAAAGCTGCACGCTTTCAACTATTCGAGTTCGGTGAAACTCATAGCAGATAATCATAACAAGGACAACCTTATGATTGCCTTCTTTGTATCTCAAGTGTAAGTGGACTTGCACAGTTGGAAGGTAGTAAGTTGTGCATAGAGAAGTTGGAAAGGTGGTAAGTTGTGCACAAATGAAGAATTGGTCCAATAAGCTTTTTTTGTATGTGTTTACAAATCTCATCACTTCGACTCAAGATCGAAAGAGTTATAATTTAGATGTTGCTTAAACAAATCATCTATGGTAAAACTTACAAAAATATTAGTTAAATTAATTATATCACTCAATGCTCTCTTAATACACATATGAAAAAAAAACAATTATAGGAATATATATATATATAAAGTGAATAACTTTGAAATAGTGCTAAACAATAAGTGTGATTAGTAATGATAAGTGTAGTTAAACTTATTAAATGAAAATAATAAGGGAATTGATATCTCTTCTTTGTTAGTTAATTGTACTCTTTATGAGTGCTTTGTTTACCATATCTAGCTCATAATCATATAAAATGTTTGCTTCACATTCATAATGTCAAAGTGCATAATCATAATCCTTGATTTGCTATCTAAATGGGCAACAAAACAAGTTTGTGATCTATAAAACAATACCCTAATCAACTTAGGTAGATTTGATGGAACTTAAGAGATTGACACTTTTTTTCTTTTTCTCTATTTCTACTTTTTTTCTTTATTATCTTATAAATAATTTCTCCATTAATTAAAGATAAGACTGTGTATTATTAGATCTTCTCAAACTCTCTGTGTATCAATAATTTTGGTTGTTACTCTTTCCTTTATTATCATAAACTCACTAGTCATATAATCAACCCACTACTTCAACTAAACCCTCTTTTTCTTTTTTTTCTTTTACATATCCGTTAAAAGGAAATAAGGATTGAGTGAAATTTGGGAAATTTTAGTATATAGTTCTACGATTATTGCTGCTTATTTTGATTGGATGTAGTGCTAGAAAGTCAAAGCATCCAAGGAGCCGCATTAGTTGACTCTAAACAATGAATGGATGCTATTCAGCTTTCTGACAATAATGTTTCATAAAAGCAACCCTCAAGTTTCTCTAATCCCAATGCATGTTTCTCCTTGATCTCCTCTCCCCAAAAACATTGGAACTTCTCTCCCTCATTAAGAGCCTAGCCAAAGTTTGAATCTTGGCATAGGAGAGGAGCCTTCAAATGTTCACCTCATTTGAGCTAAACATTGGAACTTCCCTCCCTCCTTAAGAGCCTCACCAAAGGTTAAATCTTGGTATAGTGAGAGGAGACTTCAAATGTTTATCTCATTTGAGCTATTAGACCCATTAATCAATCTTACCCATTTGAAACCCTAACTAAATTTAAAGAATAAAAAAAGAACAATCATGAAAAATTAAGAAATTATTATTTTGATCATATATAATAATCGTATAGTCAATTGCCAAATCAATATTAACTAATCAAATTATATGTATCTTCTATCATAATGACAAGTATAACTAAAATAATAATAATACTAAATGGTAGAAATAAAGTTTGAATTTTAAAATCATTGTATTGAAGAATTTTAACTATTTTAGTCTGAAACTAAAATAAATATAAAAAAGTTACGTATAATTGAAAACTCTTTTCCGACTCTCAAAAATTCAGAAAGAAAAAGGAAACTACTCTATTTCTTTTTCTAATACAATAAAAAGATAAAAAATATAAAAAAATAAAAAGAAGGTTACGTATAATTGAAAAATCTTTCCCGACCCCTCACAAGTCGGGGAAAAAAAAGGGAAGCCACTTCATTTCTTTTTCTAAGGCAATAAGAAGATAGAGGAAAAGGGAAAAAAGGAAAATAAAGAAGGGAAGCAATGGATCTTAATGTCACTTCATATGAAGATTATTATATTGAGTAAAAGTAAATCTGATAATTACTTACTGATACGCCACGTCAGCATTGCCAACCTGACAGTGGACCCTACTTGCACGAGTGTGAGTGTTTGTGTGTGCCCTTATAAGTACATGTGAAAGGAAGCCCCCCCCTTCTCTCTTTCTCTACCGTTTAACTTCTAATCTTCTCCTTCTTCACAGGCGTGGCTTTTGGCTTTCATTGCACTTCTCTCTCTAACCCATCAAGCACCCATCAATGACCATGTCTGCTTTGTTTCGTTCTCTTTTGTGTGCTCAGTTGTTGGTCACTGTAAGCGCAAAAGGACCAGAGTTCAAGTCTTGTATGTGTCTTGGTCATGCTCTCTCTTTTCCATAATCATTCTTGCCTCCATTAACGCACGACACTTTCTCTGTTTGAAACAGACAAGAAAGGCACAACAGTATCATTTACGATCCACTGTTATATACTCCTGTTTGTCCTGAAGAAAATTTTTTTCTATAAAGAGCATGGATAGGTGGGAGAGGCCAGCAAGAGAAGATCGGTTCAGAGAAAATCCTTCTTTCTCTTCGACTCTTCTTGATGCAATTTATCGTTCCATAGACGAATCAGACGAGAAAGGAGAGGAAGAGGTGATTCTGTATAGAGAGGCTACGAGGAAAAAGCTTGGCAGTGCTTGGAGAGAAGATCGTAGAGAGGAAGTAACCAAAAGTATTCAGAGGGCATGCATGATTGAGAAGTGGATGGAGAAGAAGGTGAGTTATGAAAAGAGTGGTGTTAGGAAAAATTACATGGAAAATCGTATCGAGAAGAAACCTTCGAAAAAGTTTGATTCTTTGTTGCTGAATTCAAGCTCCAGCTCTTCTGAATCAAGTTCTGGTGGTGGGTTCTCTTCTTCAGAATCTGAACCAGTTTATGCTGCTCTCAGGTCAAGATCATCTTCATCATCAACAATGACAACTCACACCATGCAAAGGCCTAAGCCGATCAGAACTAGTGTTTCTGAGAGTCATGAAAGAGCTTTGGGTGAAATAGACATGTTTCGTCATCACGAAAGAACTCATGATGCAGTAGCAAAGAAGCCAAAGAATGAAGGTGGATTCATTAAAACAAAGTCCAGAGCTTTGAAGATCTATGGTGATCTCAAGAAGGTTAAACAACCTATTTCACCAGGTGGTCGACTTGCAAGCTTTCTGAACTCTCTTTTCACTGCAGGAAATCCCAAAAAGGCCAAGATTTCTTCTTCTGTTTACGAGAAGAGCAGCAACAAGTTGAAGTCCGAGCAAGCATCAACATGTTCTTCAGCTTCCTCATTTTCAAGGTCTTGCTTGAGCAAGACTCCTTCTTCAAGAGGGAAACTGAGCAATGGAATGAAAAGGTCTGTCAGATTTTACCCTGTCAGTGTGATTGTAGACGAAGAGAGTAGGCCTTGTGGGCATAAAAGTCTGTACGGAACTGATGAGAGTGTAATGACTGTGACGGCCACCACAAGAAGTTCATCCACTGAAGAGCTTAAGATTCATGTCATGAAACAGAATCGCAGAGTTGAGGAAATTGCAAGAGACCTTCTAAAGAATTATCAAAAGAAGAATGAGGAAGTTGACATTAGAGACTTCTGCAGTGGCAATGAAGGATCCACAACAGATGATGATGATGCAGCAAGCTGTGCCAGTTCTGATCTTTTCGAGTTAGATAATCTTTCTGCTATTGGGATCGAAAGGTATAGTGAAGAATTACCAGTGTATGAAACAACCCACCTAGATACTAACCTAGCCATTGCAAATGGCCTAATTCTGTAATTCACTGGAAAAAAAAAAAAAGAAGAAGAAGAAAAAGAAAAACCAGAGACATATATTTCTATTAGGTTTGATCAATGAATGGTGTGGGGAATAAGTTTTTTTTTCTTCTTCTTCTTCTTTCTGTTGTTCACTTCTTTAACTTCTTTGAATTCTATAGTTAAGCATCTTCTTTTTTTTTTGCTATATAGTTAAGCATCTTTATTCCGTAATATTTGATCAAACATCGGACAGATCTTCAAAAGGAAAAGATGGGATTTCTTATACTTGCATGAGAAACTGTGATCAGAACATACAAAAAGATGATCAAGAAAGAAAGTAAAGAACAAGTGATTTGACATTCTTGCAACCTCATTCACATGCTACACGTTAAAGTAGAAGATCAAAGATGAGGTTCAAGAGAAGGCAGATTTTCTACAATTATCACCTACTGCAACTGAAAAGAAAGAAAGAGCTTTTTCTTTTCTTTAGAGTCAGCTTCACTAGAACACTATGTACCTTACCATAGATATAGAAAATAGAGATTAGTTAAAAAGAAGTGACATTTAATTCACAAAAAGATTTGATTTTTGCAGTTTATTTTAACTTAAGGTTTTTCCAAACTTAAAAGAAACTATTTCATTAGAGTTATCTGCATAGTTATAATATAATATGAAGTATAAATACTCTAAATCATAAATTTTAATTAAAAGTTTTCCCTTTATCTAGAACACGAGCAATAGTATTCTCCAATTAATATTTTGATTTCCTGATAAAATTTTAATATTTATTTAAATGAGTCGTTCGTAATTTGTTAGTTCCTACTTTTGCTCCTAAAAAACCTCCAGGAGTATTAGCAGCTATTTCCAGTTGTTGCTCTCCTCTTAAGGGTCACTGAAAATACCACTTCTCGTCTGACTTGCATGTGTTAAGGATTTTGAGATAGGATCAAACTCTCTATGAGAAGAGTTTGATTGCTAAAAAATACTATAAAAAGGATTAATCAATTAAAGAAGGTGAATTTTGATGAAGTTAGTGGAAAGAAAAAAAGAAGATAGGTGCATGGTCTCCAAAGCTGTGGACAAAAGGATCTCATCTTTGATCCTTGAGACTTTGATGTCAAATTTGGTTGGCTTGTAAGGTATAAGCATGGTTTCAAAGTTTTTGATATGTTTACTCCATTTTTTGCTCAAAGATTGTGTACAAAATCTCATCATTTTCAACCCAACCAATTATCTTATAACCATATCCCTTTACAACTTTAATCAATCTATAATCTTGTCTAGTGTTACATTTGATGATAATAAAATAATATAAAGAAGTTAAAACTTATGAGAATTTGATATTTAATTAATCTTTTTTTTCCTAAAATCTCTACATGAAAAACATAACAAAGTACAATTAAAAGCTAATGGTAATTAAGAACACTAAAGATGTAATTATCATATATGTTCATGTTGAAATGATATCATTACATTCTAATCTCACTTACCCGTTAAATGGATGAAGTTCAAAAGAGAAAGGCACTCCTTTTTACTTCCTATACCCTCAACACCCCGTCTTTGGAAGACTTTTTCTTTTCCTTGGAGGCTCAAAGTTGAAAATACCAAGTGGCTAGAGTCCAAAAATGTTCACATGCTAAAAGAAGACAACTTTTCAAAATTATGGTTCTTATTGCCAATTGGCATAAAGATATCTAGGAGGTATAATGACCTTCACTACTTTCATTTTGAATACATAGAGAGGGAGATCTTTTCTTCATTGGAAAAATACATTATTAACTAAGAAAGCTTAATATAATATAAATGAAAAGGAATAACCATATAAAAAGGCTATCTTAGTCCACAAGATTATTTGTTTTGCAAAAATCGAGAGAAAAATACGTAATCTTCTCTTTATATTTTACTGTTTTCGTGACTTGAATTCGTGACTTATCGATCACAAATGAGTATTATAACACCAATGTGTCTCTATAAATTAAACTTGTACACAAGATTTAAAAAAAAAGGTGGTGTTGATGATATATTGTCAACTATCATGAATTTTCATAACATAGGATTTCATATATTATTATATTAAGCTAGACGGGAAGAAAGACTTAACAGGACCACTAAATCATAACAGCGTGATATGTTGATTAAGTTATCGTAAAATATGTACGATTCTTAACTGCAAATGGCATTTTATATAGCACGTCCAGTACTGAAACTTAGCTTGAACTACAGGAAAAGAAAAGGCTATCCTATGGTCAAAAGGTGGTATAGGCTCAAAATGGCTATACATGTATTGGAAAGATCAAAGATAGCATGGGGGACCAGGACCTTCTTGTTTGTTAATTACTTACTAAACATGTTCTTTAAATTACTTTTTAAGGAAAAGAAGATATAGCAGCCGGTAACAACAAATCCCTGAAGGAATTTGCATTGATTGAAGCTAGCTAATTAAAGATCTAATTGTTTCATTTGGTCATATTCGAAAAGCTTTATTCCAAAAACGATTTTAATTTGTGTGTGATAATAATATGATTATTTAATATTTTTATATTATTGTAAGTTGATTTCTTATAATTTATAATAATAATAGGGATCTTAATTATGCTTTTTAGAATAAAAAATAATATATAATAGATTTATCTTGTGCAAAAAGACTCTTAGTCAATATTTTAAGAAATAAACATTTAACAGTGAAAATATTAATCTGACTAATTTTTCAGTTCAGTTTTAACTTTCTGGTTTGATTTAGTTTAATAATCTTTATTGTTAAAAATGACCAATTTATTAATAAATTAGTCAATTTTTGTAAATTAATTATTTTTATAAACAAAAATAAACATAATAATTTTCAATTAACAGCTTTCTTTTTTACTTAAACTTTAAATTTCGATGGGCATGGATATTTTTCTTCCATCATTTTTAAATTATTTAATTTTATTCAATCTTTAACTGACTTTCTAACAATCTAATATCGATTAAAGTTTTTAAATCTTAAACCTCTTGTCTGACAAGTCTATCTTTCGATCTAGTTTTGAAAATATTGCTCTTAGTAAAGAGAATTCTATATATATCTATATATAAGTGTGTTTGCTTATTTACTAATTGGTATTGCATGATCATAACAATAAAAAACAATATCTTAAAAATAATATAGGTTTGGTATGAAATCAATTTGATATTAGTGAGTAAGCAAACACACTTAGAATTGGATTAAATTCACTTTGCAACATAAATAATTACGTTGTCTTCATATTTTTTGAGAAGTCATATTGTTTTCATATTGGTTGGTGAGAAGTGGGAGGTTAGACAAACAATGATGGTGGGTGTAATATGACTATGACTACACCAACTCTTTAGAATTGACATTATTTTCTTTTTCATCACCACCCTAACGATCATCATCACCCTAATAGTCTCTGATGAAGCTATTGTTCTTGAATTCGTTCATTCTAGTTAAGGGTTTGACAGTGTTCGATCTCAAGATTGTTATATGATAAAAGGGTATAGTATAGTTTTCATACCTTTCAAATAGCAAAATTTAACATTTAAATAATTATTTAAAACAATCTCTAAATAATGCAGAATTAGTGTTTCGATCTATACTGGAATTTCAACGCCAGATAACACAAGTTCTGCCCTGCTGCGTTAGGGATCGATCGCTGTTATCAACTGTGTAATCACTCGTGTGGACAAGGTATGTCACTCACCAACCATGCAGGCTAAGCAGATAGAATTATACATTGGCTCCTTCGATGCATGTGAGGACCAACTTGGGTTTGGAGTCTCCGTTTACACCACAAATGGTTGGATCATCTGCACAACAGAATTTATGAGGTGTCTATGTAGAAGGGCACATGCTGGGGTCCTGTAAAAGCAATGATCTCTGCTTTTCCTTTCTTGCAAAGAAATTTGCTTTTAAGAGTTGTTTTTTTTTTTTCAAGAGATGGGAGATTTTGAGCCTCAAATTTGATATCCCTACTTGTTTGCCGAACATGTTCTTGCTTTGTTTTGTTATTTTCCTTCTTAATTACTTATTGTTTGATCATGAAGCAAGTAGATATGCTAGCTCACTTGAATCAATGGGTGCATTTTGCTTTTTCTCCATATTGAATCACAGATAAAAATAACACTGACATGTATGTATTATTCTTTTGACACGGGTATAACAAGAACATAAGAAAGGAATATGGAAAGGGATGTAGACTAGAGAGGGAGGGCATGGACATGGTAACTTTAAAGAGAGTGTTAAAGTGTAAGAAGTGAGAACAGAAATGAAGACATAAAGAAAGAAAGACAGAGATGGTTGAAGAGAATATTGTTTTTTTGGTGATCCCAAGAAGATGACTATATGTGGGGAAGGACTGTTTGAAGCATTTGCAGCTTTTCCTTTTTGTCTTTGGGAAAGGAAGTGAAGGTGATGAGATGATGACGCATGAACTCTAAGGCATGTGGTTAAAGCAGTGATCGATGACATTTTTAGATCATCTAGCAGAATACGGCATTCCTAGATTCTTTTCATGACCTCACTTTGAATATCAACATACATCACTCACTCTATTCACATATCTACTACAAGATTCAGATCCTGTGTCTGTAATATTCATCTATCTAATTTCTTTACATCTAATGATATAATTATTTAAATTGAATTTATTGTTTAGTTTTAATTATTAACTTTTATATAATACAGGTCTATATTTGCAAAAAAAAAAAGAAAGTGTCTTTATAACTTTTGTTTTCTTGTCCCTTAGTCTTTACTGTTGGTGAAACATGAATTTCAAAGGGTGGGTAAGGAAGCATGCCTTGATCTATGAGTTAGCTTTGGTAGGAGTGGGAGGAGAATCATGGATCAAGGATAGGCATTTAGAAGGCTTTCTCTTCTTTTTATTTATACATACAAATAGAAAAATAAGAACCTACTACTACTCTATGCATGTCCTCATCAATACAAACTTGATGTTTATGTTCTTGATACGATGGAGAATAAACTTTAATAGCTATTAATTTGGTGTTCCTTTTGTGAATTATTTAAAAACAACTTTTTTGATAGTTAATAATAAGATTGTTTAATACTGAACTTCTTCAAACCTCACGTTTTAGTAAAATTTGTATCGGATCATTGGTGTGTTTTATTTAAACCCTTTTCTAGGTGTTAAGAACTCCCCAGGTGTGACATGTAGAGAATCATTGGTCATTAAAACATCTAGTTGGCACTTATCCACCATCAAAACCATTATGATTGCTTGGATTAACCTAATTCAATATTCTAAATGCCTTTCAATTAGGTTTTATGAATCAATTCCAAACTGATTTGAGATGTGCATCCCATCCAACAAAATAAAAACTAGTTCTTAATCACTTTAACTTTCTCTCTTCAAAAAGAAATTAAAGTACACCGTACTTTCAAGAATAGAACATAGGTAAGATCTCACATTTCACATGTCACGAGTAACTAAAGTCTAGTACGATCCGAATTATTGTATATGGTTTGAGTTTATTTGAACAGACACTAAAATAGTTTTCACATGAAGTACTCCTAAAGCAACGACCTTCATTGATGACCACACAGTTTTGTTCATAGTTTCAAATGAAGTACTCCGAAAGCAACGACCTCCATTGATGACCACAAAGTTTTGTTCAATTCCCAACCATTTAGTTTTGTTCTCCTACAATCAAATTGGTTAGTGTGACTGGTTCAACACTCTCATCCCTTAACTAGAGGTCTCAGGTTTGAGCCTTAAGAATGAAGCGACCAGTTTAGCCAGCACTTTATCCCGTAAAATGTGAATGAGGATTAGTCTGAATGTAGGTGACTTCAAGGTGTCATTCTCATAGTTGGGAGTCTCTCAAGACACCTCGTGATTACAGCCGAACCAAAAAGAAAAGTTTAATTCTCCTATGAGTTCTATACACAGATCACAATATGTACTATTGGAGAAAGTAGATAAGTTAGGGCTAATGGTTTAAACATTCAATCGATTCGGTTAATGTAATCGTAAATATTTTGAGCTATTTAATTTTTTGGTTTAATTTTTAATTTTTCGGTTTCATTTATTTTTA
>JANSVA010000005.1:4211914-4230213 GCA_025504915.1 Erythroxylum reticulatum
TGCCACAAGTTCCCAAAGTTCTTACCTTATAACATATTGGGCATCGAGCACTACAACTGGGGTACTACAGAAGAAAGTAAACACAGTTTTCTGAAGAAACCAGTTGGAAGAAAACAGAAAACAGTGACGAAGTTCTAATCTTTTAACAGTTTGATGAAACCCCAGAATCATAAACCCAGAATCAGAAACCTAAAGAGAGACAAGAAACAAGAAGAAAATCTATCATCTCGGTGTCTCTCTCTAGTCTCGGTGACTCTCTATTTATCTATCTCTCTCAGCTCCTCCCAAGTTCTGTGCTCCTCGTTTACTTCAACTGCCCAATAGAATCCTTGGTGTTTCTCACATTTTAACTTTTCATTTTGTCTTGGAGTCACCGAGCTTCTAATTAATTGTAGACTAGTCCTTTCAAATTTCAAAATTACAAAGTCTAAATTTAATAAACACAATAATTTATGAATTAAGAACTTAAAATTAAATAAAATTAATTTAATGAACACTTGTTGTTTATTATATTTTCACTAATGAAATATTTTTATGAAGTAAAAATTAATTTAAACTGTAATTTAAATATAAAACATTTAATTTATAAATAAATAAAAATTAAATTATTCACTTGAATTAGCCGACTTAGAGCAAATGATAAAGTTACTTATTTGTGAGAATTAATTCTACCAATTGCTCTCTTGTGACGATAAAATCACAGGTTCATATCATACAAATAACTTCTTTGTAAAAATGCAAAAGAAACGTTACATATATCGTTAACTCTCTCTAAACCGAACAAAGTAGGGAGTGGTTGACTCTGACTTAAATTAATGGTTTTGTTATATATTATAATTAAGTTAATCCCATACTTTTATGTAATTTTGTTTAATTAATTTTATAATTAAGTATTAATTTATTTAATTAATTTTTAATTACATGTATTAAATTTAATCTACAATTAGTGCTAATTATTATGTTTAGTTGATTTTAAAAAAAGAATAATGTCAAAGTTCTGTGGCAAAATTTTAAATAGTTGAATTAGAAAGGACGATTTAGCAATTTGATATTTTCAGAAGAATTTGCCGTATTTTTTTTAGTCCCCTCTCACTACTACTTCTTCTATTCTTCCTCCGCCGCGTCCACTTTTCCCGACAGAAAGTTATATTTTCCGACCACCCAAACCCTCCTAATTGTCCTCTTGATGCCTCCATGGACACACTCATCGCCTCGGCTCTTGAAGAAATCTGTTCTCGAGGCCCGGGCGGCCTGACGCTGACCTCACTCTGGTCGGTTCTCACTCCAACGCCGTCTCTTCCTCTTAAGTCCGCTCTCTGGTCCAGTCTGCTCTCGGTTCCTTCCCTCCAGTTTACTCTACCTGGAAAAGACACGCCTTTGAGCCCAACCGATGTCACAATCCGGCGATTTGAAGACGCGGAGAGGCTGTGCTTGAAGATTGCGGCTAAAGAGCAGCTTAGGGATTGCTTCATCGGTCTCTACGATACTCCGTCCTCCGGCATCTCGACTCCTCAGCTCCGCGCTCTGGAACGGCTCGCCTCCGCCAGGTTACAAATTTTTAACTTATATGTCTAGGTGTATGCATATGTTAGTGAGGTTTCTGAAAATGTCGAGACTTTCATTGTTTGGAAAATTTGTAGAACGGATGGAATTGTACAGAATCAGTTGGCTAAGGAGTTTGGGATTGAAGGAAAGAACTTGTTTTATACAGTACGGAATCTTGAGAGCAGGGGGTTGATTGTGAGGCAACCGGCGGTGGTGAAAACGACGGAAGCTGGTGGTGAGGGGGAGGGGAAGAACAGCTGGAGTGTGACGACGAATTTGATGTATTTGTATCGCTATGCGAAGCATTTAGGGATTCAGCAAAGGTTTGAGATTAATAAGGAAGGAAGGAGCTTGGAGAATGTGGGAGATGAGGAGGAATATGGTGGTGAGGTTGTTGGAGATGGTTTGAGAGATGAGGTGCTTGTGATGGATTATTTACCCGCATTGAAGGCTATTTGTGATAAACTTGATGAAGTGAATGACAAGGTAGTGTCTTTTTGTTGGAGGGAATGTGTGTTGAATGAGTTATATTTTGTGTTTTGCTCTGATGGTTTGTGATTGAAGGTGCTTGTTATGTCAGACATTAAGCGGGATCTTGGTTACACCGGAACTCGAGGGCATAGGTCTTGGAGAAATGTAAAAAATTTTTATTTGTCTTCAAATTTGACATTGTTTGAACTTGGGTTGTTTTCATTGTAATTCATACTAGTTGGTGATTATGAAGGTATGTCGGAGGTTGAAAGATGCTGGTCTTGTTGAGGAGTTTGAAGCTAAAGTGAATGGAAAGGTTTGTCTTGTGTTATTTTTGCAAGGATTGCTTCATTTTGGCCATGTAATCTGAAGTCCTTCACCTAACCATAGCGTATTTTAATACCGTATTGTGGCAGGTTGAACGTTGCCTACGCTTGCTGAAAAAATTTTCTCCAAGGGAGTTTGAGAGCAAAACCATTGGATGTGGAGAAAATTGTGACAGTGAACAAATGATAAAGTTCGGAAGGATATCTCAACCAACTGAACAGCTGGTAGAACTTCCTATTGACCATCAGATTTATGACATGATTGATGCTGAAGGGAGTGAAGGAGCTACTGTTATGGAGGTTGGTATTGATGCATGTCTTTGCTGTGTTAATTCTAGCGGCCTTTGATTTGTAATTCTGTTTCTATTATTTCTATGTTTGGAATGGTGCTTTCTCTGGGATAACCTCACATTCAACAGGATAGTTCCTGTCTTTTGTGGATTACTGGTACTTTTTATTTGCTCATATTATTATCAAATATGGTCTTTCGGGAGCTTGGGACGTTTCCACTATTGTCTAGTTAGTTATGATGATTATAGGTTTTTGTGAAAGTTATGATGATTATAGGTTATTTGTGCATTACTTATATTAAGGCCTTCCTTCCTTTTCCCTATATGCTTATCAAGAATGTGGCTTGGCTTAACATTCTGCACCGTTGCAAGCATCTTATGTTCTGGCTGCTTATCTTTTGCAACTTCCTACCTTAACATGACCAGGTATGTGGGAGACTTGGGCTTGATAAGAAAAGAAATTATCCTCGATTTCAGAACATGGTCTCAAGGTTTGGCATGCATTTACAGGCAGAAAACCATAAGAGAACAGTTGCATTTCGAGTTTGGACTTCTAGGACTTGTAATTCTGAAGCATCAAATGTATTTCAGAGTAAATCCAAGATCCCCTACAGTGACAACAACTTAGATTTGGATGTTGGCGGTCCTCATGTTTCTGGCACATTGATTGAAGACTTTGTACAAAATGATTATTCAACTTCCAAAGTTGATAATGTTATTCCTGAAGACCCAAATATTGAAGAAAGTGAGCCCAATTTTTATGAAGGCTCTCAAAAAGATGTTATGGCTGATGATGTGGCCAACTGTCCTGATAAAGTAACTGAGCCCAATGCGCCTAGAGGTTCTACTTCCAGTCCAGGACTTGATTTAGCGAACATGGAAGTAGGAACCCATGATACTTCTTCTCAGATAACTCCTACTTTGTCAAATCTACCCATCTCTGTATCACATCAGATGTATCCATATATGCCGTTAACTTCTGATGGTGCCTTGAGAGAGCAGAGGATACTTCAACGCTTAGAGGTACTTTTCATCATTGACTTCAAAGAAGGGTTATATCAAGGTTCATTTGTTGTATTTATGGCTTATGAACCCACTTGTAACATTGTTATTCTGTAGGATGAGAAATTCATTTTGAGATCGGAGCTACATAGATGGCTTGTCAGTTTTGAGAAAGACAAGTGCACAACAATGGACAGGAAGACCATTGACCGAATTCTGAACAAACTTCAGCAGCAGGGTCGTTGCAGATGCATACATATTAATGTTCCTGTTGTGACAAACTGTGGCCGTAGTCGTATCACTCTGGTGATTCTGCATCCATCCATTCAAGGTTTTCCACCAGAGTTAATGGGTGAAATTCATGATAGACTGAGGTCTTTTGAGAAAGAAGTCCGACGCCAGGGGTCCTCTTGGAGGAAGAATAATGAATCAGTTCCGGTGTTGAATGAAGTAGTGAGATCTCAGATGTCTGCAGTTTCAGATGAAAATGCTGCTAAATCAGAAGCCATGCGCACCAATGGGTTTGTGTTGGCAAAAATAGTTCGTGCAAAGCTGCTTCATAGGTTTTTTTGGGATTATGTCCGTTCCATCCCTGGGTGGGATGATGTTCTATCATCTGGAAAAGATACATGCACTTACAAACTCTTTGCACTTGAAGAAGCTGTGAAGGCCATCCCGGTTGAACTGTTCTTACAGGTTGCAGGGTCTACTAATAAATTTGATGACATGCTTGAAAAGTGCCAAAAAAGTCTGCGTCTTTGTGATCTTCCTGTTGAAGAATATAAGAGCCTTATGGATACTCGAGCAACTGGGAGATTGTCAGTGATAGTGGATATCCTGAGGCGTTTAAAGGTATACTTTAGTTTTTGATGCCATGTGGAATAAAATGGATGGGAATTATTAGATTGAAAATGTAGTTGTCTCCACTAAGGTACCAGTCTTGAAACAGAAACATGAAAATAATTTTTTAAAATCCCTGCATCATATAGTTCTGACTCATAATTGTTTAAGTAATATTTCTAGTGCCTTGCTTTTATTATATCGGGCCTTAGAACTGGTTCTGTAATGTAGCTAATACGGCTGGTACATGGTGGACATTCAGAGGAGGGATCCAAGGTTCCACATGCAAAATGTACACATGCAATTGAGCTTAAACCTTATCTGGAGGAGCCATTGTCTGTATATTCAACATTTAACTTGAGATCTTCTGATCTTCGCCCAAGAATAAGACATGACTTTATCCTATCAGAAGGAGTAGCTGTTGATGAATATTGGAAAATTCTGGAGTATTGTTATGCTGCTACTGATCCAAAAGCTGCTTTACATGCTTTCCCTGGATCAGCTGTTCCTGAGGTTTGTGCTTGGTGCTTTCTTTGCCAGGTTGTTTTAGTAAATCATTTGTGCCAAATTTTCACAAGTATATTCTTTTTGTCATATTATCAAATTCGGGGGTGCTAAATGCTAAGGAATCTGTACTTTGTTCATCTTGTCAAGTCACCTTAAATCGCCACCAGACTTGTTCTGCAACTTTTCATTTCCCTCCCATTTTTTTCTGGCATGATAAATATATGTCGAAATATTTCTCTTAGCGAATGCTTTCTCACAGGTTTTCCTCCAAAAGTCTTGGACCTCTGTTCGAGTCATGTCAGCAGACCAGCGTGCTGAGCTCCTAAAACGTGTAGCAAAGGATCATATGCACAGAAAGATTTCATATAAAGAGTGTGAAAAGATAGCAAAGGATCTTAATCTTAGTTTGCAGCAGGTATCCTGGTCTCATGTGCTTTTGTCTCTCTGCTTATGGTTTATCCTTTTCTGTTCGTGATAGTTTTCTTAATTTGTTAGCTTTCCATCTTGTTGACAGAATGATATTTTTTCTATTTTGAAATAATCTCTTTCTTCCATCCCTTTCTTGTAAATAAGTAGATTATCATCTCTTGGCAGGTGCTTCGTGTCTATTATGATAAGTATCAGCAGCGTCTTAGTGGATTCCAGAGTGTTGTAGATACCAATAGAGAGGATTTTCTACCATCTATTAGGAAGAGCTCTGAATCTTCCAAGAAAAGGAAGAAGTACATGCAACCAAGCTCAGTAAATTGCAGCAGCCTTGATATTGCAAATGAAGAGGTGGTTGAGCTTGAGCACCATAAGTTACCTGGTACTGGTGAGCAGTTTGAGGAAGGAGATCTTTATACATCAGGAGATCATACTGATCATTTCCCAATGTATCAGGAGGATGTTCAGCCAAACATTGTGGGAGAACAAGAACCAAACAATGATGGGGAATGCTACTCTGTAATTAGTCAATATGCAAATTCAAAAATGAAGCCAAGCCGAAAAGGCAGGTTTTCATGGACCGATGAAGCGGACAGGTTATGACAATTCCCCCTTTTAACCATAATAATAATATATCAATGTGCTGTGATGTAATCAATAAGATATGATAATGTATGCATACTGTAGGTTGTAAACTACTAGGCTCTGTTGGATATCTGCTATAAGGAATTATCAATCAGGCTATAAACCTTAGTGGTATTTTTAGGTATAATGTAGTGATGAACCTTTTCAGTGTTTAAAACTACCTAAAAGTTATGTTTCAACGCAGATGATTCTTGTTCATTTTTCTGTGTTTATTTTGAATCTGTCATGAAAGAAGGGGATATATTTGTGTATGTAGCACCCTGATCTACCAGTTTTTAACAAATACTTCATCTTTCTGCAGGCAACTGGTGATCCAGTTTGCAAGACATCGAGCAGTTCTTGGAGCGAAGTTCCACCGAATAGATTGGAATAGTCTTCCCAACCTACCAGCACCTCCAAAAAACTGTGCTAGAAGAATGGCTTCTTTGAATCGCAACACGAAATTTCGGAAAGCTGTAATGAAACTATGTACCATGCTTAGTGAAAGTTTTGTGAAGCACCTGGAGAAAGGCCAGAATATGCCTTCTAATGATGATCGATGCAGAGTTCTTGTATCCTCAGTGGAAGAAGGTCCTTATAGAAGGTTTTCTGGCACAAATGAGTGTGTTGAAGGAGCAGATTTCACAGAAGAAACGTGGGATGATTTCAACCAGGAAAATATTAAGAAAGCCTTTGAGGATGTTCTTCTTTGGAAGAGAATGGCTAAATTGGATGCCTCTAAGAGATTTGAATCTTCCACTGGCGAGTGGTCCAATTTAAACACAAATGGTGAAGGATATGTATGTTCCCGAAACTTCTACAGTCTGTCTTTGGTTCTAGCTACAATATAGTGTTTAAAGTACTATAATTAAAAATCATTGTTGTTATGAATAAATTTCGAAGATATAAAATTCAAAATTAATTTCAAGTATATACAAAAATTTAAGAATCATTAATCATTACTGCCATCCCAATTTCTGATTAGTGAATGGAATAATTACGAGTCTGATGCACTTTAGTGTGCATGCTTCTGACTGTCTCTTTGTATTTGTCTCTATGCCTATACATTTCCATTAGCAACACCTCTAAACTATTCAGTGGATATTTAGATTTCAACATAATCTTGGTTAAGATGTTTATGCTTTGTTGCAGAATCATGGTGAATCTGAATCGGTGCCAAGAACTAATCTTAATGAGGACACCCAAAACCTTGGACGAGGAAGACATAAAGATTCTGTGGGAAGATCAAGATTCCAGCGCCTTCATGAGAAATTTACCAAGCTTTTGAGTAAAGGAACTAATATTAGTAGACAAGTTCACAGATCTATGGCTGTTTCAAACGCAGTAGAGTTGTTAAAGCTTGTTTTCTTGAGCACCTCAACAGCACCAGAATTGCAAAATCTATTATCAGAAACCTTACGCCGTTATTCAGAGCGTGATCTTTTTACTGCTTTTAGCTACCTCAGAGAGAAGAGAATCATGGTAGGTCATCCTCTTCTGTTTCGAACACTTTTTGATTTTAAAATTCCACAATTTTTGCATGTTAAGTGTGGCCCAATCTGGCACTTGCTCATGTAATTTGGGAGATGACTCTAAAGTCATTACCACATCTTTTGAACCTTATGATGGTTATAGCATTATAGCACTTTAAAATCATGTTAAATATGTCACTCCTGAGTTCAACTACAGCTTAGCTAACACATTAGTTTGATCTGTAAATTCTTTAATTTATACTTATTGAGATCAGATCCCTTATTGTCAAAAATTGGCGCATGTATAAACAGTTGGTTCATTCTGTATCTTTCCCAAGCTGGTCATCTCAATATGTCAATGTGGTCAGCGTTGATGATTGTTACATTCTTTAACTCCTGGCCAGTACCCAGGGGTATGGTGCTTCTTTCAATGCTTTTGGCCTATTGGAGTATAGTTAATTATTCCTTTCCCTTTATAATTGAAATGGCTGCTAACTATTTACATTGCTTAAGTTATCCGTTGCTCCCTTTTTTCTGCTTACATAAAGCACTGATTTTACTCATGCAAGCGCTGAACTTTTCTAAAATTCTTCATTTCCTGGCTACTGAATTCTTAAGAGGTTGGCTAGAATGCAGGCTGTGAAGTTATAAACTAAAGGTCAATTAATTTACGGACTGTGTTCAGAATTTCTCTAGCTTATTCTTTTTCACTTGCTTGGAAGTCTTCTCAACGTCAGTGTCCCTCATCGTATACAATATGACCCTTCATTTTTGTTTAGTTACAGTCCATTTCACTAATTACTGTTTTGTATGCATTTGGCAGATTGGAGGCGATGGTGGCCAACCATTTTTGCTATCTCAACAGTTCTTGCATAGTGTTTCTAAATCTCAGTTCCCGGTTAACACTGGAAAGAGAGCTGCAAATTTTTCCAATTGGCTTCATGAAAGACATAAAGACCTTAAAGAAGTGGGAATCAGTCTTTATGCAAATTTGCACTGTGGGGATATTTTTCAACTATTTGCACTAGTTTCTTCTGGTGAATTATCCATTTCCCCGTGTCTGCCAGATGATGGGGTGGGTGAGGCTGAAGATTTTAGAAATTTGAAACGTAAAGCTGACGATGATGATTTAAGTGATGATAACAGGGTTAAAAAGCTAAAATCTTTAGCAGACAGTGAACTTATTTCTCGCCGAGAGAAGGGCTTCCCTGGTATTAGTGTATCTGTGCAACATGCATCAATCTCAACCATTGATACTGTTGAATTATTCAAAGATGGGGATACAATTGTTGGTGAACTCCACTGGAGTGATATTTTGGGGGAGAAAATTGTCTCTTGTTCATCTAATTGTGATCTGACAGAGGAAGTGCCTAATCTTGATAGCATCATTCCTGCAGCAGAATGGTCAAGCAAGTCTCCCTGGGAAGCTATGGCTGACTATGCAGAATATCAAGTGCCCGGAGCAAAACAAGTTCATGGCTTAAATCCTGAGGTCTTCAAAGCTATTTATGCTGCTATTCAGATGGCTGGTGACCAAGGCTTGAGCACCGAAGAAGTTTCTCAAGCCGCGGGGCCAGGTTTTATAGCCTTTCTCTTTTCCTCTATCATCACATTGTTCATATTTAGACTTTATGTGGATAATTAAATTTTTGTCAGTGTTCCTCTCAGGAGTAAATATGCATGAATGTGCCATTGATATACTCCAAGTATTTGGATGGGTATTGAAGGTCAGTTTTACACTTGATTTAACATTTCGGAGATGTTTGTCTTCATTTTGGTGTAGCCATGAAATAGGCAAGTGGCTCGATTAGTACAATTTAGTTCAGCAGAATGTATTAATAAAATAATTCAAAATTTGAACAGTTTTATTTGGTAATTTAGATACTATGATCAATATTTTTGTTAGTTAATTTCCAAAAGAAAAATGTTTTTCTTAGTTCCTGCTGCGTATGCTGCTATTAGTAATTACTTTATTTCCTTTTTTCAGTTGTGGAAGGTGAAGTTATTTCTTTTTACTTAACTAAAGATTGTTTGTTCTACATGTTGTTCACATATGATGCTGAGGCTACCTTAGATGGTTTTAACTTCAATTTGGGATTTGGAAAAATTCTGACACTTATACTTTCTCTGTAGGTTAATGCTTTCGAGTCTGTTCGCATTGTTGATTCTTTATATCGTTCCAAATACTTTTTGACAGTTGGTTTCCATCAAGAACTTAAGCAACATCCAGTTAAAAATTCCATATGCAAAAATAATGATCACCGTCCAATGTCTCAGCCTCTGAATCTTGATGTAATCAGTGGTAGTTCTAAAGAAAAGGTTATCTTGAGTGATAACAATGTCCACAAAGTTACAATTCTTAATCTTCCTGAAGATGCTTTAGCCTTGGATGGGAACCAAAGTTGCAGCACGAATGAATGTGTTTTGCTTGATAAAAATTCAAAAGGATGCAATGATGAGAGGGAAACTCTTAATTGCTCTTCTGGTGGATTTAGTGTGCCAATATTGCCGTGGATAAATGGAGATGGGACCATCAACACGGTTATTTACGATGGGCTTGTTCGCCGTGTTTTTGGTATGGTGATCCAAAATCCTGGAATGCTAGAGGTATAATCCTCTTTCTAAACTTGTATTTTGGGTATCTTCAGTGATTATTCTGGACGAGAATAGAAAACTGTTATCTGTGCTGCTTTTGTGGGCAGGATGATATTATACTCAGGTTGGATGTATTGAATCCCCAGGTAAGTTACTTTTATCTATCAATCACCATCTCATCAAGTCTTCGTTAAACTTGGTATCATCAGAGTATGCCTGAAACTGCACAATTTGTGTTTGTGGTTGTGATTATAGAGTTGTAGAAGTCTATTGGATTTGATGATTTTGGACAAGCACCTCATTGTGAGAAGCATGATTCAATCTACTTCAAATGGACCCCCTCCTCTTCTTGGAACACTCCTTGGAAGAAACTATAAAGAATCCAATTTGGTGTACCGAAAGCATTTCTTTGCCAATCCCATGAGACCATCTTTGCTTTGATACTCTCCCCTCTCTATACCGTATAGTGTTTGATGAGGATGAAACCTGTAAATGTATGATGATGCTATGTACAGTGCAGGGATCCAACTTCTGTTGGAATTTTGATTATAATAATAAAATGATGAAATTGGAATTGTGATTAATGGAGTCCTAATATGCTTATGCATTTCCAACTAGTTTGATGAAAATTATTGCTTGAAATTAAAACTCATTACCTTGTGATGAGAATCCAAAACTTATAGTTTAAAGTTAATTTGATTCAATTTTTATAAAAAATATTTGAAATTTTAACTCATTAATTCAAGTTGAAATTGTAAAAAAATAATTATAAGATAAAAGTTATTTAACTTTTAGAAATTTTGTCTTATTTTTCACTTTTTTATTGAAATAATGGTTTTGATAATTCTCTTTTTAGTATTTAATTAATCAATTAATTAAATTTGAACCCTGAAGAGAAACTCTCTTCTTCTTCAAATGACATGAAGCCACATGAACTTGAACCAGTCGTTTGACTTTAGTCTCCTCTTCTCTCAACCATCAAATTCTGACCCCACCTTCCATCTTGCGTACGTGTACGGCGGTGATCTAATCTTCTGTTCTAATTCTCTTGCGTCTCTTCTCTCCTGCCCTCTCTCTCTCTGAAAATCTCTGCAAAAGCTTACACGGAAACACCCAAAAGAGAGGTAGTGAGAGAAAACCAGCAAAACAATTCCACCATAATTAAACCTCAAAAAAGATATGAACTTTTGATGTTACAGACATAATCGAAGAAAACCCAATTCTCGAAAATTTTTCTTCCTTTGTTTCAATGGCAGAAAGTGCAGCTTCTTCGCCAAAGCCCCTTCCTACATCAATGGCCCCATCACCATCGCCACCTCCACAAACACCACAATTTCAGTCCCAAACCCAACAACAACAACAGCAGCAGCAGACAGCCTTGACAAATATGAACCCAACAACCTTAACATCACCACCTCAACAACAACAAGAAGTTCAGACGCCAACTCCTAACTTATCTAATTTGCCTCAGAACCCACAAATCTCCTCTCCTTCTATTGACGCGCAAATCTCTTCTTCGCCTTCTCTACAACAACAACAACAGACAATTCTACAACAACAACATCAACCTTCACAACAGCAACAACAACAGCTTCAGCAACAGAATGTGGCTTCTATGTCTGGATATCAAATCCAGCAAAACCTTCAAAGATCTCCTTCTATGTCTCGTTTGAGCCAACAACAGAACCAGTATGGTGGGGTGTTGAGGCAACAGTTGCAGCAACAGCAGCAGCAGCAGCAACAACAACAACAACAGGGGCTTTATGGACAAGTTAATTTTGGTGGGTCGGGTTCAATTCAACAGAGTTTGCAACAGAATTCACAGAATCAGCAGATTGGTGGTACCAACTTGTCAAGATCAGCTCTTCTCGGGCAGGGTGGTCAGCTCCCTATGCTTACCGGGGCAACAGCTGCCGCTGCTCAGTTGAACTTGCAGCCCCAGTTGTTAGGTTCGGTATGGATTTGATTGGCCTATTTTTATTTAGTTTCCGTTTGTTATACAAGCTTCTACTTTTGTTTGTTTCTTTAAGTGTTGAAAGAAGCTTTAAATCATGATGTATTGCGTGATTGAATGATTTGGTTGATGCGTCAATTGTGTGATTTGCAAGAAGGTGATAATAGAGACTCCAGATTATTGTTGCGTTCTGTGTTTATATGGGGATTAGTTTTGGTTTTAAAAGTTCAAGTGAAGTTGGCTGTGCTTCTATAACTGATAAGGGTACTTATCCAACACCATTTTGGCGCTTTTGTATCGTCATTGTGGTTGGGTAAAACTTGGATCCCAGACTGATATTCTGCTCTAGCTTTTTAAAGATATAGGTTGACTTTTCTGATTCAAAAACAATGATTGATCAATCATTAGTTCCATTTGTTGTTTTGTTGCTTTTGGACCTGAAAAGCTGGACTTGGGTCGTCCTATTTGTTAACAAGAAATGAATCTATGATTGCCTAACTGAAACTTCATCAAGGAAAGCAAAATTGTTGCAACTTTATCAATCAAATGTGCTTTGTACTTCTAAGAATTCATTTATTGGACCTTGATCCACTGGACATGGTGACATTGCTAAGCATTGTTTTTGACCTTAATCTCGGCATGTAGACATTTGCTGTTTGAGTTTAAGCAGAATGTTCGATTTTGAGTTTATGCAGAATGTTCGATTTCAGGATTAGGGTTGGTGGACTATAAGTGGATTGAAATTTATTTATTTTTTTGTTGAATGATTGATAGTTGCGTCAAGTTTTGTTATGGTAGGTGTAAATAATAAAGTCCCCCAAAAGTAGAGTGCTGGTTCTTCTCTAGGTGGGACACGTTTATCCAAAAGTTTTGATTTCTGACATTGTTTAATTATGTGGAAGAAACAGATGTCGAGGTGGCATCTTTCTCCACAGTTAACAATAACTTAATCTTCAATTGGATTTACCATATCGTTAACTTTATTGATTGAATTCTTAGTTAATTAGCTAGATAATCTCGTACGTTAAGATGAAAACAACAATCTTCTCAGACTAGTTTTGCATTTAGCCGAGGCAGAAATCAGGGATGGTGCAAGGCTCCCAGTTCCATCCTAGCAACACTTCCGGCCAGACTTTGCAGGGAATCCAAGCAATGGGAATGATGGGAACACTTAACTTGAACTCACAACTAAGGCCTACTACTGCTCTTGCTTATGTTCAACAGCGGATGAATATTGGGATGAGACAGCAATTAGCGCAACAAAATCCAATCTCTTCTCAGGTAGTTACTCCTCTACTGATATGAAATGATTATCCTTTTATCAGTTCCTTTTTATGTGTGTATATCTGTGAACTACAATTTTCCACACATGTTCTTTGATTTATCTTCCCACTTAAGTCGGGTGGATAATCTGAAGTTCTCTTTCTTCCATTTCTCCACTCTTTCAAGATACAACTTAGACAAGATCTTTTGATAAAACTTATAACCAGAAATTTAACATGCTAAATTTGCAAGCTGGTATACTACCATCTTTAGCAATCAATAATGTATGTAACATACTTGACATTAAATTGGATTGCAGGTTCAAAGCCTACCAAGATCATCATCACTTGCATTTATAAACTCTCAGTTGACTGGACTGCCTCAGAATGCACAGTCAGCGATGATATCAAATTCTTTGTCACAACAGCAGTGGTTGAAGCAAATGCCACCAATGTCTGGCCCTGCGTCACCTTCATTACGCCTTCAACAGCATAGGCAGTCACAAGCTCTCTTGCAGCAGCAATTAGCTTCATCTTCTCAACTTCATCAGAATTCAATGACATTAAACCCACAGCAATTATCCCAGATGGTACAGCAGCAGTCAACTATGGGTCATCAACCACTGCAACAACAGCAGCAGCCACAACAAGCGCAATCACAACCACAAACACAGCCACAACAGCTGCCGCAACAGCACCACCAACAACAGCAGCTGCCGCAACAGCAACTACTACAGCAGCAGCAGCAGCAGCAGTTGCAACACCATATGTCCTTGCAACAGCAGCATCCTCAGCAACAACAGCAATCACCAAGGATGGCAGGACCTACAGGTCAAAAATCTCTTAGTTTGACAGGATCACAGCCAGATGCCACGGCATCTGGTGCAACTACCCCTGGAGGGAGCTCAAGCCAAGGTACAGATGCCACTAATCAGCTTCTTGGGAAGAGAAAGATACAAGATTTGGTTTCACAGGTCTGGCACAGTTTTAGTAGATCTTCCGCGTTCTTAATCATTTTTTCCTTTTATTCTGCCTTTGCTTGCTATCTGGGGGTAGTCATAGGTGTCTTGTTCACTTTTTGGCTCTTTTGCAGGTAGATTCCCATGGAAAGCTGAATCCTGAGGTTGAAGACCTTCTTTTGGAGATTGCTGATGACTTTATTGACTCTGTGAGGTTCTTTCTCCTTGCTAGATGCAATCCAATTGTCTGTGCTGGGATGTGTGCTTTGATGTGCATGAATATCTATAGAAATTCTGTGTAAATGGGATAGAATCATATGAGTGAAGAACTACAGAAATTTTCCTGTGTCTTGCACTTAACTCCTGTAGGTTTGAAAAGTGCTGTTGTATTTTCTCACGCTAAAACCTAAAACTAACGAGGAAAGGAAGTTTGTATGACGGAAAAGATTATGGGTTTGTACTTGTTCATTGAGACAATGGCTTGATCTCTCCTTCCTATTCATTGTTGACACTAAGCAGATTCATGCTAATGCTACCTTCTATGAGATTTTCTTAAATATGTCTCTCCTGTCTCTCCTTTCTGCATCTGGTGCTATCATAGACCTTAATTTGCTTGTTTTCTTTGGTTCATTACTGGAATTAGGTTTTCTGGAATGTGATTTTTCCTGTAGTGCATCATGCTTGATATTCTATACTACTTCCGCCAGTTGCATACCTCAAAGTAGGCCTTTCGTTCCTTCAGTTCATGTGTAAACGATGCATAACAAGCACCTGGATTGTCATTTTAAAATCATGATATCCCACAATGATTTCATAGCATAGCCCAATATTTTGTTGTGACTTTTAAAGTTGAACTAACTTATACATGGTCATATACACACACAACACTCGGTTTGTCCTGGTCTTACATATAGGAACTTGTCTTCTGGCTTCCAATTGCAGGTCACTACATTCGGATGCAATTTGGCCAAGCATCGAAAATCTTCAACTTTGGAGTCCAAGGATTTATTGCTGCACTTAGGTTTGTGCTGATCTGCTCATTTTCTATTGAAAATCTTTTAATGCTTTGATAAGGATATGGATGTATATAATGCATGAATATTCTTTGCAGAGAAAAACTTGCAATTGACAATCCCTGGATTTTCATCTGAAGAGCGGAAGTACCAAAGAAAAACTGTAAGCATTTGAAGATCTCTATGGAAGTTCAAGATATCTGTTTCTATTCTTTGTCCAATTATTTGAGAACACATTAATGGGTTTGGGAAAAGAAAATTCCATAGTGTATATTCTGACATTATGAGAATAAAACGTGCAGTTGTCAAGTGAACTTCACAGGAAGCGTCTTGATATGGTAAGTGGAGTCTTATAATTGTTTTGCTAGTGTTCTCCTAGGAATTTCCATGTCCAATTCTTGTGACACAGTTATTGGTCCAGATTTGGGCATCAAGGGAGTCCTTGAACTCTGAATCAGTTAACTCCAATCCCAAAGACCTAATCAAACAAGGACTTGGCAACCCAAATGTTAACAACCACCTGATAAGACCCTCACCTAGTTCAGAGCAGTTGGTTCCAAAAGCAACCAGCTCCCAAATGCTGCAGCAGATGACCCGATTTTGATCAATAGGTGTCAACTATGTTGATTGTCTTACTACTGGGACATTATTGGTAAGCATATGATTTACAATTATCAACATTGCCAACTAGCCACTCCATGCCAGAGAGATAAAGAGATGGTATTTATGGGCAAAAACATTGCTGTGTCTACTACTGAATTCATGTTTGAAATAATTGAATTGTTTTGGTAGTATAAATGAGTATCAAATATTCCAAAAAGAGAATTTTGGTAAATTGTAATAGATTTTATGAATCAATCCATTCTAGAAAATCTTGAAGCAGTTTATTGCATATACTAGAAGTGCAAGGACCTTTCCATGGGGTCCTATCAACGGAAGGCAATTGCAGAAGTTAAAACTTTTTGCTTTTCTTCGAATAGGATAATCTCCATCTTTGCTAGAGAGGGAGTGATAAAGAAGAGTCTTCAATTTAGGAATCTAGTAAAACCTTAGGTTTCGCCAGGGTTCTGACCTTGATCTTCAATAGATAGTAGCATTGTTTTTGATGTTTATGCCTAGATATAGATCATGTTTACCTACTTTGTCCCAAGTCATATTTCTTTAAAATCTCTTTCTAACCTCAGAATCTTTTTGTTTCTTTCACAGTTTTGATTGACTATATTTGGATTGATGAAAGCAGACTGTAATTATTTCTCGAGGTAGTAGAAGACCTTGCAAGTGTTTGAGAAGCTTGCATATTGGATCATCTAATTATACTTCTTCAGAGTTGATGTATAATTAATTTGATTGGATGAATAGGACCATATAAGATATGCATAACAGAGTTGATAAGTTTCTGATAAAATTTAGCAGCCCTGGTTCTAGCTCATCCAGCATTAGAATGTAGATGGAGCTTGGATTGGTGGGCTAATTCTGTAGTATCTTGTTTAGTATTTTATTTCAGGAGACATTTTTCTGTGCTGGGATTAAAGATTTCTTTGCATCTTACCAAAGCAGAATTGAGGACCAGACATCTTTCTTGTCCTAAACTTGCTTCAAATGATGTCTGCTGACTGTACTAAAATCACCCAGGTTGGTCTAAACTTCCTACCCTGACATGAATGCCTACTTCTGCATACATCAAAATATGACCATAAGGTGCTTACTATCATTTCCTGGTTGGGTTCAACTAATATACTTCAAAGCTCTAACGTCCCATATTCTGCTGTGATGCTCCTAGGGTTGGAAATAAGCTGAGTCAGGTTCTGGATTTGATGCGAAAATTTTTCTAAACTTGAGTTTGAGGTTGAGCTCAATCAAATTTGGTTCGATTCGTTAATTTTAAGTTGGTTCGATGCAAATCTGAGAAAATCTATCATGTCGAACTCAAAAACCCTAATTTGACCTAAGTGAAGCTTAAGGCAAGACCAATGAATCTACAAGATGACTTGGGGAAGAATTCAAGAGAAGAAAATTCTGTAATGATCGGTCAAATACCAAAAAATTTTGTTAAGTTCGATCAAATCTGAATAGTTGAATACGAAATTGAGCTTTAAATTTATATATCATCTATGCCCTTTTGTCAAAAACAAAACACACAATTTTCATCTAACCTCCTAAATTAAACACTTCAAAATGGGATTAAGTTTATCTTTTGATTCTCATCTGGTGTCGAGTTACCCAATCCAGTTGCTTATGTATCATTACAAGATCCTCCGTGCGCATAGCTTCTTCCTTCCTTGGCACCAGTTGGCTGAAGGTGGCAAAAGCAGCAGGACTATTACCCAAGACATTTGACACCTTCGACCCCAACTTGGCTCCTTTTGACATCATTTGTCACCAAGATGTGATCTTTGGTAATAGGACTTTAGTGTAATATTTTGGAATCCTCGTCCAAAAGCAGAGCTCAAGGATGAAAGCAATTTGTCCTCGTGGTCCTGCATTTTGGACAGGCCAGAAACAAATGGACATTGGAAAGGGACCCATTTTCAATTCAAAGAACATGGGAACTGGCAAATAGTTATTGTTTCTATCTTTTGTGAAAATGAAGTGGAATAGTAGTAAAAGGGCTTGTGTCTACCAACAATGGAATTTGAAACTGGTCATTTTTGTACTCTCAGAAGGCTTACAATCTGCTCCTGTTAAAGGAAAACTAAGGTTTAAGTTAGGGTTAGCAAATTAGGCATGTCCCACCTAATTTGAGCTAGCAAAAATGTTCGAGTTAACGAATTGCAGCTAAGATTTGAGTTTGACCCGATATGAATAACTTGACATAAATTTAACTAATTTTATAAAATTATATAAAATATGATCAAATTTCAGAATATTTTGAATGTTTAAATTGAATTCATTTCGAATAGCTCAAACTCAATCGAATTTCGAATTCAATCAGATCCCTATTGTGGTACCCACTAGGGTCCTCACCTCTAATTCATATTTCAATATCTCTCTCTTACAATGCAATTTAGATGTC
>JANSVA010000005.1:4230313-4251355 GCA_025504915.1 Erythroxylum reticulatum
CCAACAATGGAATTTGAAACTGGTCATTTTTGTACTCTCAGAAGGCTTACAATCTGCTCCTGTTAAAGGAAAACTAATGTTTAAGTTAGGGTTAGCAAATCAGGCATGTCCCCCCTAACTTGAGCTAGCAAAAATGTTCGAGTTAACGAATTGCAGCTAAGATTTGAGTTTGACCCGATTCAATATGAATAACTTGAAATAAATTTAACTAATTTTATAAAATTATATAAAATACGATCAAATTTCATAATATTTTGATTATTTAAATTAACTTCATTTCGAACAGCTTAAACTCAATCAAATTTCGAATTCAATCAAATCTATCTTCATCCCTAATTTGAATCCAATTTCATATAGCAAAAACTTGTGTTGAAGTTGAAAATATGGCTTCTTGTAAATTTGCAATAGCATCACCTAGTTACTTACCTTCTTGACATGCAACAGAGAATATATTCACATGCATGTCACATAAATTAACCATAAGATGTATATTAACAAAGTGAGTTAATAACAAACAAAGTCATTTGTCCGCCGCCGAGCTATGAATTATGTTAATGCCTAAGTAGATAGGGTATGGGAATAAGCTTAACCGTCTTAATTTGAGTTCAATATTCCAGTTCGTTGAATCAATTTACCGAACAATTCAGACCCTGAACAACATTCGAAAAGCTGCCCTAGAGGCGGCTGTTCTATTATCTTCACCATTAGAGTGTAAAAGCTAACACTGTCAACCAGTCAAATCACATCAAATTATCTTTTATGAATCCTAAATTTTAGGAACATAGATACTGCTTTTGATTTTTTAAATGAAAGATGGATTCTTTATTGGTTGATTCGAACATTGTCTTATTTGTAACAGAAACTGCATCATTGAATGGCTTTAACAACAAACGTTTTCATGCTCCAAATCTTCAGAGAACAATTCACAAGGAGATGATGGATTTGGAATTGAGCTCATAAATATATTTTTTAGTCGTTAATTATTAATTTAATATTTGAACTTTACTAATTACTTTATATTAAGACTCTCATTAATATAAATGCGATATTCACAAAATTCAACCTACAATTGAAAAAAAATTGTGTATTCAACTTAAGTTTCATGCAAAAATATTTTTCACAAAGATTAATAAAAATCTTAATATGGTATAAAATTTAGCAAAGTTTGAAGTTAAATTAAAAAGATTGATAATTAAAGAACTCAAATAAGAAATAATGTTAAAATAAAAGACATTATATTTTGTCAACTTATCCTTGCAAATTTTATTAATTTGAAGGTCTCTCAATTAGTTAAAGATAAGATTGTATATTATTGTATCTCTTTAAACTTTACTTATTAGCAGGTTCATATTATATATTATTGTAGTTGTTATTGTTTATTAGTTCAAAGGCATCAAATTCAATTTTTAGTTGAGATGCTAGTTCTGGTATTGATTTATTAAATATTTTGTCTTATCTAATGTACGTTCGATAGTTTATACATTTAATAATAATAATTATAATTATTATTAATGATTATTAAAATTTCCGTTGATGGAATCTCATGTTGGTTGTCAGGAAAAATAATAACGGGACCAGCTGGATTCATCCCCTCCAAGAAGGTGGCAAAGAAGTGTTGTCAATACTCAGTGGATAGTCCAATGGACTCTGCACCTACAACATGTGTCAAATTCCTTTGCAAATTGACAGGAAACATCAAAATTGGAGACGTCAGGGCTTGTACTCCAATTGGTGCCTTTGGGTTGGCAACAAACTTTCTAAGAGCATGCAAGAATGTTAGCTTCGGGCGATGACGGATAGCCGACATGACATCATTGAAGGGCAGGTGAAGGTGAATGCATATGGGTCACTCTCATGTTTTCCTTTTTCTACTTCCTTCTTTTCTTTCTTTAATCTTTTGAATACATTCTTCATTTATATTTTATATTATTCAGATATACACTAAATAAATTGTTAATAATTTTTAAATTATGTGATTTGAATAAATCAATAATTTAGAATTAAATGATAAATTTTTCTGTATTCTTTAATTTTGATAAACTAGTTGCACCTCATACACATTTTTTCTTGTTTCAAGTGTAGGCTAAAGAGTACAAGATGTATGGACTTGTCACCTTCTTGTAGGCTTGTGGAAACCATTGTAGACGCTTATAAATGAATTTGTTCTGTCTGTTTTCCTTTTTTTTCCTCTCTTTCCCGTTTTTTTGTCAGTGTAATTAATATTCCTGCAGTCTTTAAGGCAAAAAGATGGTCACCTAGTGCATAGGTGACCAAACCGAAGTTCGCAAAGTTTACTGAACGTGAAATAGTAGGTGATTTGGAACATGTTAGGGAAATAAAAGTGGGTGGGGGGCCCTTTTCGGAGATTCCTGGCCACCAGCTTGACTATATAATATGGAACAACCATGCAACCAATTATTTGTGATACCAGAAGATAGTTTGAGAGTGTTGACTGTTCTCACGCTCTCTTTCTGCTCCTTGTCCAGTATCTTGCACCTTCTGAAACTATAGAATCAGTGAAATAATTGTCCAGTAACATGGGTAGGAGTCCTTGTTGTGCAAAGGAAGGGTTGAATAGAGGGGCATGGACAGCCATTGAAGACAGGATAATGATTGATTACATTAAGATCCATGGTGAAGGGAACTGGAGAAATCTACCCAAGAATGCAGGTTTTCTGGATCATTACAGAATGAACCAAACTCTTGTAAGGCTTTTTCATTACAAGAAAATCTCATCGTAAGTTGCTGTCTGATCAGGTCTTAAGAGATGTGGCAAGAGTTGCAGACTCAGATGGCTCAACTATTTAAAACCTGACATCAAGAGAGGCAATATAACCGATGATGAAGAGGAACTCATTGTCAGGCTTCACAAGCTCCTGGGAAACAGGTGCGTGTTGTTTTCCTTCTCTTTCGGATACTTCTTCCTTGTGATGAATTTTCAAGTCCAGAACTTGACAGGCTCTTATAATTAGTTTTTGGTTCTCCAGATGGAAAAAAACTTGTTAAAATTGATCGTCTACCTTATTGAATCTTGTTGTACTTGATTGATTTAGGTGGTCCTTAATAGCAGGCAGGCTTCCAGGGCGAACAGACAATGAAATCAAGAACTACTGGAACACCAAAATCGGCAAGAAACTGAAAACTCAACAACGTCAGAAGAACTCGACACCTTTAGATCAAGCTCCAGAGAAGCCGATCCTCCAGGCCCTGGAATCCACAGGCCAACCTTCGAAAATGAATGGTAATGCGAGTCCCATCAGGACCAAAGCTTCAAGGTGCAGGAAAGTTGAGATCCCACCTGAATTGCGGGACTACAATGATCAGCAACATAAGCCAACAACAGTTGCACCGGCATTGTTGGAGGGATCATCGTCACATCCAAAGCAGGATCTTTCGACTGATTTCACGTTGGATTTTCAGATGGACGAACAGCTTCTGTCAGATTTACTCAACATGGAGTTTCCACAACTTCATGGCTTGGATACTGAAGCAGCCATCGACGACAGTAACACATGCAATGATCATGGCTTTTTATCTTCAAGTTCTACCCAAACCGATATGCTTTCAGACGACAGAATTACAGACTCAGAATTTCTATCAATTTCTGCAGTGCACGAGTGTGAATTTGATTGGATTAAAGACTGAGAATTAAATACAACGATGGAAACAGTTCATTGGATCTGTCATCACACTCAACTTCTGTCCATGCCTGCTGGTTGCATTTCTTTTTCACTTTGTATAGACATATGCATCACAATAATGAATGATGTCTTCTCCCGCTTTCAGTTTCCTGTATTATTCTGCACATGATAACCATTTTCTGTCTCTACCTTAGTGTCACATTAGTCACTTAATAACATGAACAAAAAGTGGATCGAGACAAGAAACTTTAGTTGAATGCATTAGAGACTTTTCTCCTCTGGCTGCAAGTTGGGGTAGACAACAGTGTTTTGATGTGACACACTATAAATGCTTTTTTTGAAACTTTTCCGTGAGGTGGACGTGTTTCAGCCGCCGGATTTTCTGTGCAAAAAATAGTATTTTATCTCCATTTTAATTAATTTTAAAACAAAATTAGAGAGAGTGAAACAGATCTGTTCAATGCCCAATTTGGCAGAGCATAGCTGACCCACTGGCACATGGTTGATGTTGATGTTATCGAAAACCTACAGTATTACTAACCATCCTTTCCCGAAACCTGGGAAATTCAGGAGTTCTCAAACGCCCAAATGCCAAATGCTGTCATAACAAAAACACAAAAATATTATTAAAAAAATAATTAACCAAAGAAAAGAGCAGCAAAACGTGGAATATCGAGGCTTCCAAAAATAAATGAATATTTGACTAATTATTATTTCTTAATTTTAGAATAATAATTTATCTTGAATATTATTGCATCACACGTACAGGCAAATCATGCAATGGTCAGTCGTGGCCTGAAGTTTCAATAATTGGCTTGGCTTGAGTTTGATGTCCGTGTACATGAAAAGCATATTTGAAAGCTATTCATACTCTTTGTTCTTGTGTAGAAGTTTGGTTGGCACTCGTCACTTCACTTTCTGCTTCTAAACAATGATCTATGTGAACTTTGGCATATTATTTTATATATATATATATAATTTATACCTATCTAGAATGACAAATTTCGTAATTTACAATATTTATTTACTTTAAAATATACAAAAATTAATGACTAAAAAAACTTTATGCTAGAAATATTTTAATCTGAAAATTATAATCATAAACCTGAAAAAAGGTTAATTTTGTTACTTTTGATATAAAATAAAGATTTAATAATTGAGGTGAAATTCCTAATTTAAAAAATGATGCCTAAATATTTAGTTTTTTATTTTCATATTTTTCTTAAGATATTAATTTTTATAATTTATGTCTTTTTTTTAATGAGAGCGAACTTTAGAGAATCTAGTAAGGTTGTTTCCTTATGATCAAAAGATATCCAAGTTCGAATCACGTGAGTCTTTTCATATTTTTTTTTTAAAAGCGTATAATTAATATTACTCTTATTTCTTCCATTAAACAAAACTTACCGGACATATCTCACTCATGGCTTTCTTTCATACTTCTTTGATATGATTACTTCTTAATTTTAAAATTATAATTTCTCTTGAATAGTAGACGCAAGCATCACTGCATGAAGGAATAGATAATTACGAGAATTCCCATGCACACGACCACATACGGATCAACTGATCGACAATCATGTCGAGATAAGCAGGGTCTTGCAAGTGGTCCGAAGTTAAGATAGTCCAAGTATATCTTGTTCTTGTAAGTCTAGATTAGTTTCAAGTTTCATTCTTTAACTTCACTTTGGTTGAGTTTGATGTTCAGGTATATATATAGCATTCGAAAGGAAAAAGTTACTATTTTCAGACTCTTGTTCTTGTCAAGAAGTTTGGTCGACACTTTGCTTTTTGCTTTTGAAAAATAGGTGCTGAAAATCGTTGCACATTGTTAATTTAAATTCTTCATAATTGTGTGGCGTAAAAGATAGTCAACAAGTATTTGAATCTATTTTATTATTTAATTTATAAACCTATTTATAATTATGTTTATTAATTGGCTCTGACAGCATATCCCCTATTAGTATCAGGGCGAAGTGCTCCAAAGAGAGTAAAGATTGTGAAAAGGAATTGATATGTGTCTTCTCCTTTATTTCACAAAGATATGGTATATATATAATAAAAGACTCCTAAGACGGTAAGATTTTTAAAGAATAAAGACTCCTAAACAATAGCCTTTAACTACGTAATAATACCTTCCATATATATAATTTTACCTAAATTGCAACACCTTCCATATATAACATTCTACCTAAATTACAATATCCAATACTCCCCCTCAAATTGGTACATGAAGATTTCTAATACCCAACTTGCTAAGAAGGTGTTTAAAGTGATGACGACCAAGTCCCTTTGTTGATAAATCTACCAATTGTTCGTTTATACGCACATGGCTTATAATAATACTTCCTCCTTGTATTTCATCCCAAACAAAGTGACAATTAATCTTAATATGTTTGATTCTCTCATGGTACATAGGATTGGTAGCAATATGTAACGCTGCTTGACTGTCACAATACAAGCATGCGAAATTTTCATCAAACACTCCCAAGAATTGTAAAAGTCCTCGCAACCACTTCAACTCACAAGTCGTGGTAGCCAAGGAATGATACTCAGCTTCAACAGAGGAATGAGATACCGTATGCTGCTTCTTGGTCTTCCAAGAAATAAGAGATTTATCCAACAATACTACCTAACCTGTCAAAGAACGACGAGTCAAAGGACAGCTTGCCCAATCTGAATCACAATAAGCTAGCAATCTCAATCACTATCCGATGATAAAAAAATGCCTTGCCCAGGACTTCCCTTCAAATACCTCACAACATGTAATGTTGCTTCCCAATGATCTATTCTTGGATTCCGCATAAACTAAGCCAATACATGAACAGAATAACAAAGCTCAGGTCTAATGATGGTTAAGTATATTAGTTGTCCCACCAATCGTTGGTGTCGTTTTGGATCAACCATAAGTGTCCCATCTGTAAGAGCCAAATGATGATTATGCTCGATTGGAACTATAGCTAGCTTGGCTCCTGATAGTCCAGTTTCTGTAATAATATCAAGTGCATACTTCCTCTGACATAGAAAAATTTCTTCAGGTCCACGAGTCACTTCAATGCCAAAAAACTATTTAAGCAATCCAAGATCTTCCATATGAAAGCATGAGCTAAGATATTGTTTAAGTTTATCTATAGCATCAACATCATTTCCAGTAATTATTAAATCATCTATATACACCAATACATTTAGACGAGTAGAATTCTTGCAATAAGTGAATAGAGAATAATCTGAATAAGATTATAGAAATCCATACCTTTTCAACGTTATCACTAACTTAAAGAACTAACACTTAGGAGCCAGTCTCAATCCATATAAAGATTTCTTCAATTTGCAAACCTTTGTTTGATCTGAGGAGGAGAAACCTGGAGGCAACTTCATATATACTTCTTCATGCAATTCCCCATGTAAGAAAGCGTTGTTCACATCCATCTGATGGAGCTCCCATTTCTTCACTGTCACCACAGCCAATACTATTCTTATTGTGGCCATCTTCACTACCGGAGCAAACATTTCATTGTAGTTGATTCCTTCAATTTGTTTATTTCCCAATATCACTAATCGTGCCTTATATCTCTCAATTGTGCTCTGACTTGTACCTTATCTTGTATACCCATTTACATCATATGACTTTTTTATCTGCAGGCGATTTCTCAAGAGTACATGTTTCATTGTTTTCTAGTGCCTGAATTTCTTTTCTCATGGCATCCCTCCATTTCTCGTCTTTTACTGCTTTTGCATATCCCTTAGGCTCCCAAATAGCATTAACTGTAGCTAAAAAATATCGATGGTTTTGCAAAAAATTGGCACGTCATCTAATTAGATATAGGATAAAGAGCCATACCTAAGGAATACTGCTTAGAGTTAGGTTTAGCACGAGTGGGGTCTTTCAAACACTGGGCACTATAGGTGACAAAATCCTTCAACAAAACTGATGGTTTGGGCTATCGTTGTTCTCTTCCCAAATTCTCTTCTTCATTTCTCTCTATACCATCTACCCTATCATCATCCCATCTTAATTTCTCAATTTTGTCAGTACTCCCCCTTGCTTCTTCAATGTCAACTCTCTCCCTCAAGTTTGCATCTTGATTACTTGACGCAATTTTTGTGGTTGTGTTTACATCCATCTCATCCTCAATCACCATATCTGTTACTGGTTTAGAATTAAGTTCAATAACTTTTTCTTTATCTTCAGCATATGGAAATACATGCTCATGGAATATCACATCATGCGACACAAAATATTATCCATTTTCCACATCATACATACTTCATTCTTTCTTGCCCCAAAGATACCCTATAAAAACACATTTTCTACTTCGCTCACCAAACTTATCTTTTTCCCTTGTGACCTATCTGGCATAACAAAGACACCCAAATACTTTGAGACACTCATACTGAGGTACCTTTCTAAACAAGACCTCATACGGAGTCTTCCCACCAAGCAAAGACAAAGGAGTTCGATTTATCAGGTATCCTGCAGTTAACACACATTCATGCCAGAACTGAATAGGCAACCGACCTTGAAACTTTAATGCTTTAGCCACGTTCAATATATGTCTATGTTTCCTTTCTACGCTCCCATTCTATTGTGGCATTTCAACACAAGACGTTTCATGCAAGATTCCTTGAGTTTCAAAATAGGATCTCAAACAAGTAAATTCAGTCCCATTTATCACTCCGAACAACTTTGACTTGTTTCTTGAATTGACGTTCAATTATTGTGCAAAAATTCCTAATTGTTTGTTCTACTTGTTTCTTTTCAAGCAACAGATAAACCCAAACAGCACGTGAATGATCATCCACAATTGTCAAAAATTAAACTGCACCACAAGCTGCAAGTTCTTCGTAAAGACCCCATAAATCACAATGAATTAAAGCAAAGCATTCATCAGCTTTATTATCACTTTGAGGCAAAGCTCCACGACTTTGTTTAGCTCGATAACAAATGTCACAAAATTCATGATCACTACTTCTAGCAACAACTCTATTTCCAAATTCAGAAACCTTAGAAAAAGCTTTCTCGCATGGATATCCTAACCATCGATGCCACAATTCCTTCTCATTTCTACCACTAACTTTGTTCTCTTGTACTAATGGTGTTATTTGAAAAAGATAGACCCCACCGCACTACTCACCCGCTCCAATCAGAGTCATCGAAGCTCGATCATGTATTAAACACAATTGATCAGTAAATGTGACAATGCCTTTTAGTTCTCGCAATAATTTAGCTACAAAAATTAGAGTACAATTCATCTATGGAACAAACAAAACATGATTCACATATATATTGTTTCCTAAGCACAATTTTCCTTCTTTCATAACCACTATATGCTTTCCATTAGGCGATCCCATAGGACATGGTGAAATATCTCGAACGACGGATAATAGGCTCACATCACCAGTCATATGATTTGACGCTCCTGAATTCACAATCTAATCATTTAATGATAAATTTGTTTTACTATAAAGTCGTTCCACTCTGCTTGTTTTGGTTGCACTCAACATGTCAAGCAACTTTGCCCATTGCTCATCACTTAGTCCAGGGATTCCGTTGTGATCAACATCTGTAGCATTCCTGGTTTCTTCTATTGCAGCTAGAGTGGCATTTGCTATCGTACCTCCTCGATCACGACCAGTAGAGAATGAACGAGCTCCTCCACGACCTCGATTACCACCTTTTCCAATCTCTCAAGGTCTATCTCCCCGCCATTCTGGGTACTCAATAATCTGAAAACATTCTTTAGCTTCATGCCCAGGACATTCACAATGGCTACAAATCCCATTCTTATTGTCCTTTATGTGCACAATAGCTGCTTTAGCACCTAACACTGCTTGTGCCGCAAATCCTACAACTTCTCCATGTCCCTTCTTACTTCTGGCTATATTTCTATGTCTCTCTTCTTGGATCACCATAGAGTAAACTTTATTCAAATTAGGCAATGGTTCCAAACTCAACACATTAGAACGCAAAGTTCCATACATCACATCATCAAGACCCATCAAGAAGTGATGAATCCTTTCTTCTTCCCTTTTTCTTTCAAGTTCGACAGAAATATTGCAGATGCAACGTCCACATCGACACGTAGATATTGATTCATAATTTGCTAGCTCATCCCACATCACCTTCATGCGCCCATAATATGTCATCACTGCTTGCCCTTGTTATTTACAGGCAACAATATCAGTTTTCAATTGATGGACACGAGGCCCATTCCTAATGGAGAATCGTTGCTGACGATCCTCCCACAGATCCTTTACATTCTCCACATATGTTATGGTAGAACGCAAAGCAGGTTCAATTGTATTAAAAATCCAAGCCACCAGCATCAAATTCACCATCCACTAGTCTTCGATTTCAGATGAATCTTTATTCGGTTTCTCTACACTCCCATCAATAAATCCAAGTTTCTTCTTTGCCTGAAGTGCATTGCACATAGATCTCACCCATTCTTCATAGTTTTCTCCTTTCAATTGAACATGAGATATGATGGTTCTAGGATTATTTGAAGGATGCAAATAATACAATGAGGTATTTATTTGCCCCTTTCCTGACCTTTCTTCGCTTTTCTGCTCTTTTCCATTAACCATGGCTCTGATACCATGAAAAGGAATTGATCTGTGTCTTCCCCTTTATTTCACAAAGATATGGTATATGTACAATAAAAGACTCCTAGGATGGTAAGACTTCTAAAGAATAAAGATTGAATAAAGACTCCTAAACAATAGCCTTTAACTACGTAACAACACCTTCCATATATATAATTCTACCTAAATTGCAACCCCTTCCGTATATACAATTCTACCTAAATTACAATATCCAATAGGTTGAATATTGAATCTATTGATTTAAGATTATTAACTTCTGTTCATTGAGCGTAGGTGGTTTCTATAGTTGAGCCTAAGTAGAGGCGCGTAATTAGTCCATTGATTTAGCATATTCATAATCAAGAGAGTTAATATTCTTAGAAAAATGGATTTCTTTATAAGATCTAAGATCTATCTCTAGTGGGTCCACCTCAAGTATCAATGATAGGAATGTGAACAATAATGAAGTAATAATAGAAAACTTTGAAAATTTTATAGATAATTGGGAGATTCCTAAAGTGAAAAAAAAATCAAATCTATTAACAATCAAAGTTCAAAATTTTTCAAAAAATAGATTATGTCATAAAAACTTAAGAATGTAATATTCCTTTTTCAAAATCCTTTGAAACCATCCACTTATTGACCAAAGCTTAATGAACAAATACAAAGAAAAATGTTTTAATTACATCCACATATGGGAGTAAAGCCCCGTACAAAAGGAGGATTAAACACTTCCATTCTTATGGTTTTGAGAGATGCTAGGTTTTGACTTTCAAGATTTCCTGTTAAGTTCTATAGAATCTAGTTTTTGCACTGGTCCAATATCATTTGATTGCTATCTAAATTTGAGCATCTCTCTTAGAGACAAAAACATATTGCATGTCTTAGTTTTGCAAATCAAAACCTATAACTGTAAGACTAACATAGGATCCATCTCTGTAACTTTTACTTACAAAATCCACTACAAAGCCATAAGCACTGCATTTGCATCTAAAGCCCTGATCTATAGTCAAAAAGGTGAAACTTTGTTCTTACAAACAGATCTAACAAAATCCAACTATGTTGTCCCAGAATTCATCAAGTGGAAAGACATCAACTTGCCCAAAGAAAGGATACTTAACGGTGTAACAAATGCGAGTTCACAAGTCTCTTTAAGTCTAAACACCAAAATCAGAGAAGTACAACAATACCCAAACTATAAGATAAAACTATCTTTTGTTGGAAAGCCAAAGATTTGATGACAGTGTTTCAACATTTACCATTGACCTGGGATGAGCCTCTAGGATTCTATCTATGATCAATATCCCTAATAAAGAGTTGCCTAGGCATTTAACATTTAACATCCTGTCTTCAAGTTTCAAAGGAGTATATTACAATAAAAACATTCCACGACCTATTTACAAAACCAATGAGCCACAATCTTGTCCAGCATCTCCATCATTCTCATTAGTAATAAAAAATGTGAATAATGAGTTGTATATCTTGGAAAAAAAAACTTTGAGGTGAACTAAAAATATTTGTATGATGATTTTTCTTTGTATAAAATAAATAAAAAAAGATTATGATTTTTTAATAATTTCTTAGAGCAACAAAAACAAATTCAAGAAAAATATTATAAGTTTGTCAACAACCATAGAGTGCATATTTTATTCTTTGGTTGGTCTAAATTGTACGCCTAAAAACATCATAGAATATTCTTTTAGAGCCATTAACAATAATATACCAAAATAAAGGTATGCGGAACTATAACAAGAGAGAAATTGCAGTAAGAAAACCTTCCTTTTTGTGAGCTTAAGAGCCTGTACAAACAAAACATAGTTGTAGCATCTCCATTAAAAATAAAAAATAAAAGTGAAATTGTGAATTCCAAAGACATAATAAACATTATGTGCCAAAACAACTACACCAACGCTTATTTGCATTCTCTAGGAGGACAACTGTTTAAAATAGAGAAAAGTTTAGAAAATCTCATAATGATCACCAAAACAAAATCTATCAAAACCCTCATCTTTAAGCCTCACAAAACGACCAAAAACAATTTGAGTTAATTTAGGAGAAAGAACAATGAAGAGTTTCTCAACACCATCCAAAGCTAATTGAATAGTATTAACGAGAACATAGCCTATGATTCTCTAAAGTTCTCAATATCTCAAACTTTGAATACCATCCAAAATTCTAGATTAAAGGTCAAAGCTAGTAACTCTCAGGAAGTGAATACAATTGAGCAAGAAAGCAATAGTAAAACTGAAAGCCTCCATTCTCCTTCTCCTCCAATTGTGAACAAACTTCATTGGCAACAAAAACTCTATTGGAAAAATGCCATTACCCCCATCATAAACATAAACCAAAAGCTCAATATCTTACAAGATACTAGATATAATGCTTCTTCTGTCTATAAATGAAATATTGATAGAATGTCCTAATACAACATTTTAAATATGCTGTAACAAATGAAAACGGCAGCCAATGCCTATAGAATTCAATTAATGAACTCTGACCATGCAATCACTAAACTCTTAATAGTAAAATGTTTTGAACAGTAGAAAGGTTGGTAAGGTTACCACCTAACTAAATCTCAAATATTAAGAATCTTTAAAGTCGTTAGGAAAAATGAAGAAGGTGGGATCATTTTAGATGAGTTCATTTAGGACGCAATCCCAAAATTAGTTTTCAATTCAAAGAACATAGAAAATGACAAATAGTTATTGTTTCCATTTTTTGCTGACAATAAAGTGGAGTAGTGATAAAAGGGCTTGTTTCTACTTACAAGGAATTTGACCTAGTCATTTTTCTACTTTCAAAAGGCTTATAATCTACTTGTATTAAAGGAAAACTAAGGTGAAAAAAGTTTGAATTAACCGAATATAAGGTAGGATTTGAGTTTGTGAAGATTGAGCCAATTCGATCCGAATAACCTGACGTCAATTTAAGTAATTTAATAAAATAATATCATTTTTTAACTAAAATTTGATCAAGTTTTGAGCATTTAAATTATTTAAGTCAAATTTGATTTCGAACAATTCAAGTCAATCAAATTTTGAATCCAATCGAATCTATCTGCATCCCTAATTTGAATTATAAGTTCATATAGCAAAAATTGAGTTGAAGTTGAAAATATTGTTTGTTTTTAATTTGCAATAGCATTACCTAGTTATTTCCTTATTTACTTACAACATAGAATATATTCACATGCATGTCACATAAATTAACCATAAGATATCTAAAAAAAATGAGTTAATAACAAACAAAGTCATTTGTCCTTTATAGTTGAATGGTATCTCAGCCGCCAGCTATGAATTATGGTAACGCCTAAGTACATTGGGTATGGGAATAAATGGTAACCAAACTAATTTTGAATGAATTCTAAAAATGAATCAATAGAAATTGGAATGTTGTATATATTTTTTAAAGTTATATTATTATTGTCAAATTAAATTGTTCCAAATGTTTCCAAATTAGGCCAAAAGCCATAATATTATATTGATATGATTACTTCTTAGTTTTAAAATTATAATTTATCTTGAATATTATTGGATGCAAAACACAAGACACGTAGACGCAAACATCACTAATGCATGAAGGAATAGATAATTACGAGAATTCCCATGCACACGACCACATACAGATCAACTGACTGTCTACCATATTGAGATAAACAGTGTCTTGCATGTGGTGTGAAGTTAGGATAGTCCAAATATATCTTGTTCGTGCAAGTCTAGATTAGTTTCAAGTTTCATTCTTTTAACTTCACTTTGGTTGAGTTTGATGTTCATGTATAGCATTCGAAAGGAAAAAGTTACCATTTTCGGACTCTTGTTCTTGTCAAGAAGTTTAATCCACACTTCACTTTCTGCTTTTGGAAAAATAGGTGGTGAAAATCGTGGCGCATTGTTAATTTAAATTCTTCGAAGGTATGTGGCATAAAAGATACTTAACAATTATTTGAATATATTTTATTATATAATTTATCAACATATTTACAATTATGTTTATTAATTGGCTTTGACTGCATTTCTCTTATTGGTATCAGGGCTAAGTGTTTGGGAGAAAGTAAAGATTGAGTATTGAATTTTTTGATAGTTAAGATTATTGACTTTAGTTCATTGAACGTAGGTAGTTCCGACTGTTGACCCTAAGTAGAGGCGTGTAATTAGTCCATTGATTTAGCATATTCATAATCGAGAGAGTTGATATTCTTAGAAAAATCAAATTCTTTATAAGATCTAAATCTATCTCTAATGCATCCACCTCTAGTACCAATAATAAGAATGTGAACTATAATTAGGTAATAATAGAAAACTTTGAAAAGTTTATAGATAATTAGGAGATTCCTAAAATGCAAAAGGATCAAATTAACAATAATTAAAGTTCAAATTTTTTTAAAAATGAATTACGTCATAAAAACTAAAGAACGTGATATTCATTTGTCAAAGTCCATTGAAACGTTCTGCTTATTGACAAAAGCTCAATGAATAAATACAAACAAAAATGTTTTAATTACATCCATATAAGATTAGTGCAAAAGGGAGTGAAGCCCCTTACAAAAGGAAGATTAAACACTTCCATTTAGGTTTTGAGAGACCTAAGTTTTAAGACTTTCAACATTTTCTGTTAAGTTTTATAGAATCTAGTCTTTGCATTGGTCCAATGTCATTTGGTTGCTATCCAAATTTGACCATCTCCCTTAAACATAAAAACATCTTAGATATCTTAGTTTTGCAAATTAAAACTCATAATTATAAAACTAACATAAGATTCGTCTTTGTAGTTTTAATTTACAAAATCCATTATAAAGCCATAACCACTGCATTTGCATCCAAATCCATAGTCAAAAAGGTGAAACTCTATGCTTATAAACAGATCCAAAAAAATCCGACTTTGTTGTTCCAAAATTTATCAAGTGGAAAGATATCAACCTCACCGAGGAATGGATAGTTAAGGGTGCAATGGATCTAAGTCCACGTCATAATAGCAATTTAATTGATTTAAATGTGTAAATAATGTTTGTATATTAAAAATATAAACATAGTAGAAAAGGTGAAACTCATGTTCTTACAAATAGATGTAACAAAATTCAACTCTATTGTTCCAAAATTTATCAAATGGACAGACATCAACCCGTACAAGGAATGAATACTTTACGGTGCAATGGTTATAAGTCCACATCATAATAACAATTTAATTAATTTAAATGTGTAAATAATGTTTGTATATCTAAAGTATATATACTATATATTACCTTCAATAATGTTCATTAAAGTAGTTTAGTATGTCATCTTTGTTCTATCTATAAAAAAGATAGTTAAAAGACGGTTTAGCTTTCAAGAATCTTTAATCATTAATATTTTGTTGATACTTTATTGATTTGCTCATTGTCAGATTCAATCATCCCATGTACCTCCAAAGGCCAAATCCATCTCTTACAATAAATATACTTGATTCCATGATCTAGATTCATGTACTTAATTAGGTAACAATTCGGTCAAAAGCATTCCAACAAACTAACTAAACGCATGATGTCTACCTAACATATGATTTACGATTATCAATGCTTTGTCGACGACATGGAATGACCGTATTGTGCAGTTAGGTAGGGTTGGAGTCAATTTTGTTTCTCTTTGCTTCTTCGGTTACTTCTTAAATGCCCTCAAACACACACACACACACACTAACATCACTCCATGAAGAAGGAACAGATAATTACGAGAATTCCCATGTACACGTCCACAGACAGATCAACCGACAGATAACCAGGTAGGCAGAGATAAGCAGGGTCATGCAAGATCGTGCTAGTGGTCTGAAGTCAAGATGGTCCAAATTAAGGTCTGACAAGGAGAGTACATATCTAGATTAGTTTCAAGTTTCATTAACTAACCGCATTTGGGTTGAGTTTGATGTTCATATATAGCATTTGAAAGGCAAAAGTTAAAAATTTTCAGACTCTTGCTGACGTTGTTGAAGAAAGTTATGCTGTGAAATATGGACTTGCAAGTAATGCCCATGAATTATAGGAGGTGATCCAACTTGTTACTAGGTTAACCCTCCAAAATGTTGGAAATCTTTTATTCGACTTCTCGAGAGTATGTAAGGTTCTTCATGTTCGAACATTATAATGATATTTTCATTAATTCAAACGTGTGATGTATTTGAAGTATAAACTATATACAAACCCGATAATGCTCATCAAAGTTGTCCAGTCTGTCTTTTTTGTCTCATGTATAAAAAAGACAGTTAAAAGATGATTTAGCTTTCAGGAATCTCTAATTAATACTAATTCCTTGTCAGATTCTATTATATCCTATATATAAATTAAACCTCGAAAGGCCAAAGGCCATCTCTTACAATAAGTTTAGTTAAAGATTCATAGTGTTTATAGGAACGAACATCGATAATTCAAGTCACTCAAAAACATTCTAATAAACTAGCTGAACACATGCTGCCTGCAACGTTTTGAGATTGGCAATGTTTATTTATTCCTATATATAGTTACAATGGCCCCTTTGGTTGATGGCTTGTCAGTCATATTTTAATCGTTTTGGTAGGTATTATTATATTTGTTTAGTTAAAAGTTGATGAACCAACCAGTTAATTTTAAAAAGCTCCAAAATACCAACCTTTTGTTTTTAGCTTTTTGTTTCACACTATAACTCACCCTCTCAGTTCTTGTCCTTCTTATTTTCTATTAGTTTACCAACAAATTTTAGAATATTCAATGTTCATTATTTCTATAATTTAGATAAATTGCTTAACAAAAAAGAAGTTTGTGTTAGCATTAATAAATTCACATTTTTAACTTAATTGCATTATTAATTATCAGGATTGAAAATCTAAATTTTTACAAGAATATTCAATGAAATATTAAGATATAATAGTATCATGTTCTTATAATTTTTTTAAGTCAAGTCCTCCGAAGTCATTTTACGCATAAATATAAAGAGTTAATTTTAGTTAATATCTCTAATAAATATCAAATATTATCTGCTGATCAAATTAGCTGATATAATCTACTATTAATTTTTCTGCTGATATAATCTACTAATAGCTAATGTAATGTGTTGGTCGACTAATGAAGATTTTGTTGATAACAAATAATCATTCCAAAAAATATATTTTAATTTTGTAAATAAATATTATCGTTAATATGGTTAGAGGAGCTACGTCATCTAGTGGGGTTAGGTGAAGAAAATGACCATGTCCAAGTTGAATATTTTTGTAAATCTAATCTCTACTTAAAAACTGGAAAAAGCATAATATCAACTTGGAATTTAATAGGGTGGTTCACTGTTTAATAGAGTGGATTATATTAAAATAATACCGGCAATTTTAAAAATTCAATTTGTGTTACCTTTTCATTTGGCTCTCTTTCCAATCAATTAGTTTTCTACCCGATTGTTTTCATTATTTTTCTCGTTTCTTGTTGAGGTTTGTATAAAAAATGAAACTTTCTCTTAAAACACATTTGGTTTTTTATTGTTTTATTATGCTGTTTTTAAAAATAAAAAAACTACAACTGTTTTACGAAAACATAAAAGTTACATTTCCGTAATATTTCACAACAGAAAATATACGTTTCCCTAACACATAAAAACCTAATGTTTTTTTTTACAAAAACAAGTTTTCTCTCTGCGCCGACTTCAACATCTTCAGGGTCTTGCTGCGATTTTTCTGGCGGTTGCTCCAAGTTTGTGTTTATTTCTGTTGCTTAATAATGTATTGTATCTTTATTTTTCTATTTCACGTATTTGTTATCTGGGTGTGCTTTCGTATCTCTTGTTATTTGTTTTATTTGTTCTTCTCGTATCTGCGACGTTACTTACGTTTTTGGCGTTTAGAAGATCGTCGTCTTTACAAAATACAGCACGAACGAATAAAGACGACTCTTTTTAAATATGTTACAGTACCCATGCATGTTACTGTAGCATTACTTGTTAGTCGTTGTTTTTACGATTTCTCTGGTTGCTTTGCTTGTGTCTATTTTCGTAACAGTAGGTTGGAGCCGCTGTTGTTTCTGACAGTGGTCGGAAAAGAGGAGCTGGAGGAGGGTCATTTTCAAATCGCCTAGCCTCTTTCAGCTTACTACATAACTTATTAAGTATAGAGAATTATGCTAGTTAAACCGAAATGAGTATTAGTTATGGATAAGTTTTGGTAACAAGAATCATAAAAAGTCGTGGGAATTAAAGCGAAATTGATCTTTTTGTCACAGTAGACAATTAGGCAAGAAGAATGAGGAAGCTGAACTGTTGAACTCTGTTTCTGGAGCCCATCATCGGAGTCATAACAATGTGAGCGCGGAGGAAGACTTGGGATTGAAGCTAAAAATCCTTTGGAAATAAGGCGGGTTAGTTGCGGCGAACATATGGGAAAATCCCATGGACCCTTCGGGTAATTTACGCTACGGCAAGTGATTGAACTTCGCTGCGGCGAACATATGGGAAAATCCCATGGACCCTTCGGGTAATTTACGCTGCAGTGAGCAATTAAACTTCGCCACGGCGAACCTGAAAATTTATCTTCGCCGCGCGCGAACTCTTGGCCTTGCAGTGGCGAAACTCGCGAGACAAACCCAACAATCCCAACTTTCAATCATACTAAATGCAATTATAAATTCTCTCAACCAACCTCATCAATTCCACCCAAAGACAAAATTAAACTTGGACATAAACACAAGCAACTTCCCAACTTCTTAATCTCATTGTAAATCGATTGTAATGCGAAATGTTTGAAAGCTAATAGCAACATCAACCATATTTCATTAATAACCCAAAGAAAAGTTTTAAAAAGCTCTAATGAGCATTTCGAGCCTTAATACATCAAAATCTAAAATACCAAGTTTACAAAAACTAGAAATGCTCAAAATGCGACTAAAACCTTGTTTTACAAAACTAGCTTAAAATACAAAAACATTGCAAAATTGGAGTGATGGCTTGACTCTTAGTTACTCGATCTCTTACTCCTCACCTGAAGATGAGACAGAATGGGAGGAGATGAGCTTAAAGCTTGTGGGTGATAATTTTATAACCGGTAACAAGCAAAACCATTGAAATACTTGTTTCCATTGTAACAAAAATTCACATTAAATCACAAAGCACATATTTCTCAAATTTTCAACCAAATTCACAATAATGCAAATCAGGTATGCATCAATCTTGTCAACGTATCATGAGCAAATAAACACATCAAAATAGTTTGGAAGGTCCATAAATAGAACGAACTAACACATTTCCATATAATGTTCTTATGTAGTCATGAACAGAAGCTAACACAATCCTACATAGTAGTTTTATGTAGTCGTAAATATGAGGGAGTCCATGAAGGAGCTCTATGCCACTAGCGGGTAGGTGAGAAAAGCCTTTAGTCGAAGTGCACTTGACATACAGAATGGATCAAACAAAACCCACATAACATGTATCTCATAACTTGTAAACTTATTGCTCACAATGACACATTTTTTAAACTTGATTTTTACAAACATAGTATCTTTTCAAAAATCATTTTCACATTCTTGTTATAATTCATCAACACAATATACTCATACCAAACACATATCACTTTTTCAAAGCATTCAAAGAGTTATAATGTACATTCATGAAATAGTTGAAATCATTTATTTCTATCATTTGAAAGAAAACATTAATGGCCTATTACTTAATTATAAAACTATAACTCACCTTGAAATCCTTGCTTATAAACTTGCTCAAAGATGCCTCTTGTCTTGATCCTCTCGCCTTTCTTGATTTCCTTTAACAATAACAAAATCCCAATTCAATAGGAATTTTAATTTGAGAACCCTAAGAAAATACATTCACTAAAAATGATTTTAAGAGTACTTAAACTCTTGCATTTCCCAAGCTTCATGAACCAAAATCCTTTCCATAAATCTAAATCTTTGGGTCAATTTTTCCATGATCATTTTGATCAAGTAAGTGACGAAATTTGATAACACTTTCTTCTATAAAAATGTTTCCCATTGTCTTAAGTTTCTAATGACACTAAAATCATTCAATTTGGTTCAGTACTCTAAAAGTTATATTCCAAACATTTTCGGGTTGTTCTTATACTAAAACAACTTTCTGTGTTCAACTTCCATTCAAAAATTGAAATCCTTAGAGAATTAATTAGAACTTCATTTCATCATAAAACTTGTATCTCTATGTCTCTAGTTTACTCCAAATTAAAAATCATTCATTTTAAATTACTACACAAAAAGTTATGCCTAAAATATTATAGCATGTTTTGTGCTAGAAAGTTGAGTTGGCCGTGGGGAACTTGTCCCAAAACCTATTTCGAGAACGTGTTTTGCTACATTTTCCATCTATTTCAACCCCATATCATTTATAAATAGATCACGATCTATCTTTTATCATTAACCCTAAAAAAAAGAACATTTGCCTATATCATTCATCAACAACTTCCCACACATATTCAACTTCATTTAAGTTTCATTTAACCATACCCATGAAATTTAAAGTATAACTTACTTGTTGAAGCTTCAAACTCTTCAAGATCTCCAAAAACCCTAGATTTTCTCTTCTTTCTCTACAATTCTCGTGCTTCTCTCTTCTCAAACAAGATAACAATATTTCTTCTTCTAATTTCTACTCTTAATGGTTCTAAAAGGTCCACTTTGCCCTTCACTTAAGCCTTATGTCTTTTAAAGTGATCTTTTAATTTTGCCCTTATACAATCTTACAACATTAATACTTTAATTCCATCAATCCATGCAATAAATCCTCTTAACATTGACATGCTAATTACTCCAAAATTAATCTATCAAGACCCTAAAATTAATTTAAATCATGCTTAATAAAATAAA